>CABEEJ010000370.1:52208-108754 GCA_901482245.1 Timema douglasi | reverse complement strand
CGCAACCCCCAAAAAATAGCCGATGCTTCTTTCAGACCACCACATTGGTATCATAATGAAGACATGTCAAGACGAATTTAGGGAAACAATTTTAAATAGTCTCTTACGTTTAATTGCATCAATGGCCTGAATGTAAGGAGGTTAGAGCGGCTTGTTCAATAGTTCTATTTCAAATTTGGCCTCAACACTGTGCACAGGCGAGGAGTATACCACATAATTTTAGAGATGCTAATTTATCCTATTGAGTGGCATTGAATTACAATAACCTACATTTATTTTCTGTCTCGTTTGACACTTTTGACGCAAATGGTATTATTGTGGTCGTTATTGATGATATGATCAATTAGAAAAAAGTTTGATTTACAACTCTGAACAAATAGTAAATTGGCATTTTCAATTACCGTGTTTTATTTATATTTGCTTAGAAACTGTTTATTAAGAAAATACTTTACTGGAAATTATAAATTAAGTTATCATTTTGTATACATATATATATGTGTGTGTGTGTGTGTGTGTGTTGACAGTGGAGATAAATTCTCATTTCTAAATAGCTAACAGATAATTTAGCAGATCCTTACTCACATCCATCGATTAGAAATACACCATTTTATGAACATCTACTACAAAATTAATATAAAGCCTACCTTCATTTGAAAAGCAAACCAAATTATGTCAATAGCAGCATTATCATTATTCATTATTTTAGTTCAAATCAACTCAAAGAATAAATGTTGACTATATCCAACTAAGGTTTGTTTCAATATTGTACTTTTATTACAATACAACAATAGACCTACTAATTACGAGAATTATAATATCTAGCAGGAAACATAATAAGCGTGGTTTAGGTAGTGATGTAGAGAACGCGAGAAATTACCAAGTTGTTTGCAATTTTTATAGCAAAACTTTTTTTTTTTGGTCAAAATAAACAAGATTTTAGTTTTATACATGCATTGAGTTTAATTTACTTCACATTATTAACAGTTGTTGATTACCTGTCATAAGCATAGCGGGATTCGATGACACATTTTTAAATGAAGAGAAAAATCTATAATGAAATTCCAGGATCTCTTTGACAGATATTCAAGAAATGTGGAAATGACTAAGCTAAGAAATTTGAACTTTATGTTTGTATAACAGGAATATGATTTATTATGACAAAAATTTTGCCATAAAAACTGCAAAAACGATGGTCTTTCTTGCGTTTCCTATGTCCTAAATATATCTTAACAAAATACATACTCTTTCAGAAAAAAGGAAAAGAAAAAAAATGTGCAGCTGGTTGTGACAAAATCTCTAGCCTTCTAAGTCAATGGCTGTAACTAAAATTTCTCTTTCAAACCAGAAGTGTTTTTTTTAACTTCATAGAACACGCCATATTATTCGTCTAGGTTATTTGCATATTACACTTAGGTGATATGTTTAAAGAAGTTTGAATTTGGATTAAGCGTAGGCCTATTCAGAGTCATAATGAGAAATAGTTGTGAAACCATTTGGGGGAAAAAAACCTTGAGTACATCAAGTCAGAATTTGAGCATCTACCTTCTAGTCACCAGCAAACCAGACTAAATGAACAATACATTTATTCCACGTGCACGCCAAGTCTGAGCTAACTACTGTACTATATGTTATTCTCGTTTATGATTAATGCCTTCATTTATTTATTTATAAAGGTGGTGTTAAAAATGAGTATTGCTTTTAAGAATAATTTCACAATGTGTAGGATAACTAGTCATACTCTCCACTTCAATCTGTTTGGAATTAAGTTTGTGAGTAGTGTTTTGGAAACCCACCGCCAAATACAGGCGACACCACTATACAATCGACCCTCGCCTCCGTGTGGAAAACAAACAGAATTTAGTTGAAACTTTAAACGGGAATCAATATTATTCTGGACGCGGTGGCAACGTCACTTGTTTTTTTCCCCTATCCCAGGCACTCTTGTTTCCTAAGTAAACTAAAAGGTAAGGTCTGAGCTATGGGTTTCCTCATACTCTTCTAGCCCTGTTTGTTTTTTTATCTCTCCCATTTCCGTGGCCCAAGGGTTAGTGCGGTCCACTTTGGCGAAGAAAAGGCCTGGGTCGATACCAGCTGCTGGTTGAAAGTATCGGTTTGTTAGTGCTAGGTCCAGGTAAAAAATATACTGTTAATTTAGGTGTTTCACGCCATGAATACCTATATTTTGGGTAGGAAATACGTCTCCAAACAAGTGTCACAACTTTGATAAACTTTCTGTGGTCCTCATCAGACAACAGTGGGATTTAGTCTAATGAAAAAGAGAAATTTATAGTTAATACTATTGTACAGACTTTGGAGATCGAATGGTCTAAGCCAGCTAAGCCAGTGGTTGGCAACCGACGGCCTGCAGGCCGGATTTGGCTCACCGACTGATTTTATTTTGTCGCAAAAAATATAGCAAGCAAACAAATGTATCAATAAAAATATACTAATTACTATTAATGAAATATAAAGTTGAAATATATTGCTAGATAATGTATTCAAACTGGCACACATATTTCTTATTAAAGCCTATACGGTTTGCGATATTAAAAAAAGTTGATAACCTCTGGAAGGGATAAACTCACAATAGACTGGAGACTTTATCACCAATAATGGGTAGGTCAGGAATCTAATCCAGGCTTGATTTACTGGGAAGCAGTTTTATCAAATTGTTTTACACTCTCCCTTCTCACAAATGTGAATACATTTTCTCTTAATTCGGCGTTTATTATCCCAACTCAATTAGTATAGTTAGATAAATATATTCCAGGTGAGTGTTGAGACTTTTAGAAGAAAAAAATAGTAGCCTACTACAATAATTAGCCTATCGTATCATTTTTTATCTCTTTCACTTTACTTATGTTTTAATGTTTTCGTTCTGTAGAAAACGTTTCAAACTCCCCCCAGAATATATCTGGTTTAATGAAACATAAGTTGACTGTAATTGTCCATTTTATTATTTCTACCTTTAACATATTCTATACATCTAAAATGGCGCTACTCATATTTATTTGTCTAGAAAAATAGTTTTCCAAGCGGTCTTGAATTGATAGTTGAACCAACAAAACTGATATATTGCTGTAGGATTTTAGGGTGTTTGAAATGACTTGTCTTTGGCTAGCAGACTAACTTAACGGTACAGTATGTGTATGTATGGAAACACTTTGTCTATGGTTTTAAGTTAATACTATGAACTCGAAAAAAATAACACCATTAAACATCAATGAATAGATTCGTTAGTTCATATTAATTCATCTTTCTAAGACAATGTTTCCTAAACTTTGTTATTTAATTGTCCATAAATATAGCCGGTGAACCAAATGCCACAAACACATATTCATATGTTAATTTTATTATTTAGATAGCCATATTACATAAAAATCTTAGACTTAAGTCAAATTATAGTATTTAAGCATTAATTTTGAAACAGTTACAATTTTAACTTCAACAAATAATTATATTTTTTTAAATTCGGTATTAGATTTTGAGACCATTGATTTGAAAATTAATAAATTAAAACTTTTTTTGAATGTAAATAATATTATGAAAATAGAATTTATTTTAATTATGAACAAACTACATTATAACAATTTATAGATTACATAAAAAAAGACATGAAAAACTGTTGAAAGTTGCACAAATAAATAGCTTCAAGGTTACAGATGACTTAAGGGTTGTACTTCTGAAACTCCTGTTCTAGCTTATACTGAGCTACATTTAAGACTGCAGAATAGATATAGCGGGTAATATAAAACATTGTTTTTGAATGTATAAGTAACCTTGTGCAAGTAGACTAGGGGTGCTAGGAGCTTCTTTAAGTGTGCACAAGAGTGCTTGACTATGATTCCAAGTTCCTATATTACTATTTATTCTAAACGTAGTTTTAGAGAGTCTTTCGCCCCACTCTAATTTATCATATTCTCTTCAAACTAATGTTTTGTGTTTCCTTAATACAGAATAATACTATGCCTCTAATCCCCAATTTAGATATTTAATGTGGTTAAATGTGAGACTCGGACAATACAAGTCCATACACAGTTTTATCGGTTATTCTCTATGGGTGTGAAACGTGGTCTCTTATCTTACATGGCAAAACAAATGTAGGGTTTTCGAAAACAACGAGCTTAGGAAGATATTTGGTAAAAGGAAAGGGTGGGATACAGATACTGGAGAGGGGAGGAGGTTACATAATGATGAGTTACACACCCTGCCCTGATTACAAGACATTATTAGGATTGTCAAGTCTCGTATATTATGGTGGGCAGGACATGCATCGTGAATGGGAGAATCTAGAACCTTCTTCAGGGTACTGACTGGCAAACCCAATTAGAAGAGACCGTTGGGAAGACCTTGACGCAGGTGGGAGGATAATATTAGGGTTTTTATGAGGTGAGCTGGTTATATCTAGCTCAATATAGCGATAGGTGGCGTACTTTTGTAAGTGCAGCAATGAAATTTCGAGTTCCTAATGTCATAGAATAAATACGTAATACCGTTAAAAATCAGTTAACTTGAATAATAAACGTGGACTGAGTTATTAATAAAGAAAACTAAACTTGAATCTCGTCCTCGTGGTTAAATAGCTAGATTGGTCAACCCCAGGTATATGTAACACTTTTCAATTTTGGATGGCGATGATGAGGCTATTAACTGTTTGCCATGGGTTTTTCTTGCTCTTCTATTGGTGCATTTTGAGGCAATTGGGCTGGGAGTTTAGTAAATATCATGCTGTACTAGAATAATCTAGTTTAGTTTAAAAGTAGTCTGGTGATATAATCGGGTTGTCCAAAAATACCATTATATAAACAAGCTAGCATTAAACTCTGAATATCATTTGTATTTCCGTAAAAGCCACATAAATTTCAGATAAACGTGATGATTTTGATTTATAAAACGATAAATACGTAATGTCATCTCTTAAAGTTCTGTAAATTCATTAACTTGTTAAAGTGATTACTAGACTAGATATTCAAAGCGTTTGTTAGTTGGTAAATGAAACTGGGCAAGGTGTTTGAAGCACTCGTAAACTGATAAAGAAAAATAGACCAGATATTCGAAGTTTTCATTAACTGTTAAATGAAAATAGGACCAGGTATTCGAAGAATTTTTTTTATTGAGAAATGAAATCAGGACCTGGTATTAGAGGCAAACGTTTATTGGTAAATGAAAATAGGGTTAGGTACACGAAGCAAACATCAGTTGCTAAATTAAAACATTACCAGGTATTAGAAACAGACGTTAGCTGGTAAATGAAAACAGGACCAGGTACTAGAAGCAAACGTTAATTGGTAAATAAAAACAGGACCTGGTATTAGAAACAAACGTTATTTGGTAAATGAAAACAGGACCAGGTACTAGAAGCAAACGTTAGTTGGTAAATGAAAACAGGACCTGACATTAGAAATAAACGTTATTTGGTAAATGGAAACAAGACCTGGTTTTAGAAGAAAACTTTAACTTTTAAATAAAAACAGGACCTGGTATTATTTGGTAAATTAAAACTGGGCCATGTTTTCGAATCATTCGTTAATTGGTAAAGAATAGTGGACAAAGTATTAATGAACTTGTTAACTTTATGGTTGAAAACTGGACAAGGAACTCAAACACTCGTTAGTTACAAAATGAAATTGGGGCCAGATGGTAGAGTTCTCGTAAATCGGTAAATGCAAATTTGACGAGGTATTCAACTTTGGTGAGTGAAAACTTACCAATGTATTCCAATAATCACGTTAGTGTTCTGAAATTAGATATAGAGGTTTTCGTATTAATTTCAGGATAATTAATTTAACAAGTAAGAGAACGTTTTATATCATAAATATTTTGGAAACAAAAAATTAGACCAACTAAGGGCCTAATTTAAGCTTAGCCAGTGGAACAAAGCAAACACAAATACAAACACCCAAGGCTGGAATCCGATATAGATTTATATGTTGAAACATTTAGTTTCAGCTCTTGGGGTCCTAATCGACTGTGAAACGCAAGCCACTAGAAAAACTTAAATCTAAATAAAATAAGTTTATGTTGTTATTCTCTGAAATAATTTTATGAGTATTTGAAGCGCTTTTATAAACCAACTGGTTCATAAGTATAGGATTACGATTTTTACTTAACCTAGAAGATCCCACTTGAGATTATGCACCCAACTCTAGAAGAACGAATTGGAGTACATTGATAACAAAGAGGAGCTTATACGGAAAAGTTTAAGCACCTTCAACTTGGCTGGAACCTATTACATCTAGTAAACTATAACTTAACTATTTATCCAACTGGGTGGAGTTTAGCTATTTGGTTTAACCTCCTTCTGAAGGCTACATGGCTATAAATAGTACTACAAAAATACATTATTTCAAGGTTTGTCTAAGAAACAAGGAACTTCAATTTGAAAATTCTTAAATAAAAATAAATTTTATCCTTAAAAGGGTATAATAGCATTAGAAAAAATCCAAAAAATTACAGCGGGAAAAGTTCAAAACTAGATTTTCATACATTTTTTATCAAATGTATGCAAAATAAATCACATATTCTTTCTTTATATAAATATACTTGTTACTTTTGACATTTGTTGTTGAGTATTGTATAAAATATAATCATAGTAGAATAACGATCAAATTTTTACATTTCACCATGCAAATAATAGATCGAACGAATTCACAAGGGAAAATAGAAATACCCAGTCTTTCACCGATTACAAAAATCCAGGGATAAATATTACAAACAACAATCAAAATAGAGTTTTTTTTTGTTTCTGAGGAAAGATTTATATTATTTTATTTAGATCAACTGTTAAAAAAATATTTTGTCTCATACTTAAATTTTTTAAATAAGTATATTTATTCTCTCCATAAAATTAGTAGCTAATAAAATGAACAGGCCGTTATATACATTTATTTAAGCGTGATTATAACTTAGCTACTTAACCCTCTCTATCTACATCGATTTTTCGATAATGTATGAAAATATCGATAGAGATATGAAAATATTTCTGCTACGTCAATCTGACAATGAAACAAAAAAAGTTTTAAAATCAAAATTAAGATCTCCGCAAATGTTATTTGCGTTATCTATTGCGTAATAAACACACATTTTCATTAAAAATACAAAACTTTACTCGAAATACTGGAATTTTCCCCCTACCATTATCGTTTCATTTCGTGAAATAAAAATTATTTCTTTAAGGTTGAAAAAAAACCTTTTGTTGTTTAAAATGGGTTTGTTAAAACAGGGTACGCGAAAAGTGTCTTTAATCATGCATCCTCTCTCCACTACATGTGTCCACAATGTCCGCATCAGACACACATGCCGAATAAACCGATGTCACATTTTCCAGCAATCGCGATTCTTGTTTAACATGCTGAATACACTACCTCGACCAACTCTATGATAGGGGGAGGGACGAGAGGAAGGAATGGGGTCTCATTGAATAGTAGCGAGATATTCTTTTATCAATGGAGGGTAAGTTGAAACGTGTGTACCCGTATTTCATGAAGCCATGTTCACTACGCCCTAATCATGTTCACATCAAACACTTCCTTTCAATGATTAATGACAACAATGATATACTCTGAAAGAGTTTCAATTCCTTGATACCTAAAATTAAGACAGTAGGCATTGTTAGTTAAAATCAAATAGGTTTTTAAAATAATTTTAAAAGAGTACTTCTGAAAAAAAAGGAAAATAGTACCAATGATTAGGCATAAAGATTTAGTCAAATATTTACCTGCTTTGTAATAGAATACAGCACACTCCCGATTATCCGAGCCTCAATTATCCGTGGCTCCATGTTAACAGAGGCACTCATTCTTTCAAACAGTCCAATTTTAACACAATATTTATACAATAGTTTGATATTATATACAATAGTTTTTACTTCAACGACTATATAAATTAATTGTATTACTATAATATGGGGTGGATATAATGCTCTATATCTTTGTCCATTTGACCTTATCTTACCTCTGCTCTCCTGGCGTATGGAGGAATTAAGTTCTGAGGTGGGGACACCATTAAGGTGAACGCCATAATCCCCAGATGATAGGCTGAAACGTGAGGATGACGATGATGGAAAGCAGAGGGGATCTACAGTTCAACGTGTGTTCCGAACCACGGTGGGGGCCTATCAATCCCCACATTCCCAAATCGTGAAAGCACCCACTTTGCCAGAGGTAAGGGAATTGTTTGTTAATCAGACAATTCTGTGCTGTATCGGGGTTTGAAACACAGGCCCTTAACCGAGAGGTCTAACACCTTACAACTTGACTGCCAAGTCATACCCGTATTATTATAACTAGTATAAAATATTGTTTACAATACTTTTATACAATACTGTAGTTAAATGCATGAAAAAGTGACGTGAGAACCAATTGAACACTCCGCCTGGCGTTATTCCACTCAAAATGCTTTGTAGTGCAATGTATTTTAATAAATTGATAGTTTCAAATTTACAAACAATGTACACAAATAAGGTACGTTCTTTTCTAGTGATTTATAACCTATAAATCATAGTCTATTATTACCTATAAATCCTAAACGTTCCGTATCATCCAAGTTTTCTCCTATCCGAGGTAGGCTCAGTCCCAATCACCTCGGTTAATTGCGAGTCTACTAAATATATACATATTTTAGTAATGCGAAACATTTATGAATGGTAAAGGGGGAAGGTCCAATTTTAGCTCAAATTGAGTTAGTGCTGCCATCTATTAGACAATCATGCGAACTTTCTTATATGCTTGAGCTTATCGTTATGAGAGGTATCTGTCACATTTAAATTAATATAAAAAAGTATTTGCTAGACTCCTTATGGAGTTTGATATATAAAAGTTGTTGTCTTGTAAAATGTGTGTAATGTGATCTTCCTCCGTTTTCCCTTGTACATTTCATATTGATACCGAATCTTTCTGAGGCTTGGATGGTAGAATTATGAATAAAAGCTTTTTATTATAATTAATGTGGTTAATTTAAAAATAAGTTAAAGTGTCCTATTTGGAAACAGATAAATGATCATAATATTTAGAACTGTGTCTTACTACCCGTTTTGGTTATACGCTTAAATACTAATTACGTTAATGGGTTAGGAATTGGAAAGGTTGATTTTAGAGGAAGTAAACCCGTATTCGCGTGGAGTGAGAGTGGAAAACCATTTAAGAAATCCACCCTAGGTTACCTGACCAAGATTCGAACTTTGGTCTCACCATCCAGTGGCGTGCCGTCAATGGACTAGTAGGACTAGGCTAGTCCCCAGACATTTCTAGTTTATTTATTTTGAGTTAAATTTTAACGGGAAATAAAAGCATAAAATAAAATCTATCTGAGTCTCAATTTGCGTGACAATACTCAACGATATTCTAGCTATTTGTGCGCTGCCCCCACATCCCCTTCCCTCACCACAATGACAACACACTAACATCAGAAGCGCTGTCACAATACTCAATGATATTCCCGCTGCTTGCGCGGACCCCTTCCCCTCTCCCAACTAACATCGGAAGCGCTCGAGTCTTATCGGCTCTTACCGGGGAAAGGACTAGGTGAAACCAGCCTAGTCCATCTCTATAATAAGATATATGCTAACACTTGGCGTTCTGTCACAGGTAAATGCAATTTTGGTTTGCTTCTTATAAGTGGTAGTGTTGGGGTTGTTAAGCTTATGTAATTGTTCTCATTGATGAAAGAGATCTTGTGAAGTGTTAAAGTGTTCGATTGTCAATTTAATTTGACAGTGTTTGAAAGTGTGAACTATGGAAGGGGACTCGGATTTGAAAACTGTTCCCTCACAACAAAGCTTGGAAAAGGGACCTGAGACAAGTAGCAGGGTTAGTGAAGGTAGTTCAGTGGGATGTAGCAGTACCGATCACCTTTCTCAATGCTGTGCTCTCAACCGATTATTCTCAGTTTCGTTTGGAGCCCTCACTTTTTAAGAAAAGCAGCAAGTAATAATGAAAAGTAGGCCAACTCTAGACATTTCTGCTAAAACAAAAATGAAAGACTATACACGTAATTATTTATGTGTTTATTTTTTCCATATTTTGGTTTTATTTATTTATGTATTTGTTTGTTTATTCCATGTCTAAATATTGTGAATCGGTTGGAGGGAGATAAATTGCCTACCCTATGACCTGTAAAAGTGTATTTGCTAAGTTAACATATTGTACATTATATGGAGAGTATTCCTCTTTAACCCCATAATGAAAGGTGTCTTCAAACCTAGTCCTCTTTGAGAAAAGTCACCGCACGCCACTGTCACCATCCTAAGAAAATAATCACAAAGAAAAAAAAAATTACTTTGAAGCTGTGCAGTTAATATCGGTTTTTTTTCCTTTAAATAATATTTTAGTTATATTTTTAGTTTTAATTTGAAAGTTGAATATAAAAACCATTAACTTGGATTATTATTAAGGCTTTAATATCTTCCCACTAAATTAAATCCTAGTTCATATGTTCTAAGGTATTTAAAAATAATCCAATACTATCTCGATTAACCTAAAAATATGCAAAAGAAGCATAGAGGTACTCACATCTGTGGTTACGTGGACTAAATGTGGGTTCATCTAGTGTAGTTTCCCAGTAACGAGTAAATTAGGACTCGAATCCCAGCCAAGCGTACTGAGACTGGTTTCTCCTAAGTTTCCCCCCCCTCTAGCTCCACGTAAATCCTTGTTTATTTCCTCTAAATTATATTTTACTCATCCCTTCGACGTTGGTGTATTAAGATTCACATAATCCAGAGGGGTAATTAGACATGAAGCAAAAAATAAACTTAGTACAGCGATGAATGAGGCCTGGTGGTTATTCTCCTCTTAGTTTGGTATTTTTGTAGTCAGTAATTGTTTGTTTTTAAAATGGTTTTTTGTTGTTGTTGTTGCTCCGTGTCTCAATACCCATCTTGTCTATACTCATATATCCACTCTCTTACCGGCTTTAGTGCCCACATGGTCTAAGTTGTCACTCTCGTGTTAGACTAGACTGCCGATGACAAGGAAATCGGGACTCGGATCTCAGTCGGGTGGATTTAGAGTGGTTTTTTACAAAATGGTTTCCCACTTTCCCTCCAAGCAAATGCAGGTAAACTTCCCCTAATTTCAAACCTCCTCATCCATAATTCACTAGAGTAATTAGTACATATGTGTGTGACCTGAACAGGTAGTAAAACGCGGTGGAAAAAAAACTACTCTATTTGGCTAGGGATCGTGAGGGTACATTTTAGATTAAATGTATCCACATTATCGAGGTTGTGATTAAGAATATTTTAAAATACGATTTTTAAAGAGCATAAACCCCTTGGAATTCCATAAATGCAGGTATCTGTCCAGGTTTACAGAATAAATTATATTAACAATCATAATTTTAACATCAAAATAAATAAAACGTATATTTGCAAGTATTTTTCGAATGACCAGCTAAGATGTTGATCCTTGTTAAAAATATTATTGTTTGTACAAACAAATGTGTTATTAAAACGTCCAATATGCCAGAGAATTATCGTATTATTCTAACAATGTTACATACATAAGCAAAACATATTAAAAACATATGAAAATCTAACCGTTTGATTTATAGGGATTCATATATATCATCCTTCAAGGGAAGCTATAAAGTTGAGTTACTGGAGTATACACTCTTATGTTCCAAAAATCATCCCTCAAGGGAAGCTATCAAATTGAGTAAGTCGATGTAGGCCCTATACATTTTATTTTCCTTTAAAGTATAAATCATCCCTCAAGGGAAGCTATCAAGTTGAATAAGTTGAAGTATACATTTTATGGTCTTATAAATCATCCCTCAAGGGAAGCTATCAAGTTGAATAAGTTGACGTATACATTTTATGTTCCTATAAATCATCGGTCAAGGGAAGCTATCAAGTTGAATAAGTTGGAGTATACACTTTTGTTCCTATAAATCTGGGATTCCCAACCCTTTTCACTCCAGGGCACACTTAGTTCAAGATAATATTTTCACGGCCCACTAATGTATGGGCTGTAATAAAACACATTTTTATATTAAATTTAGATAAAAATCAAAATGATTAGTATCGAGATGCAGTTGACAGTAAGTGTATTTTTATATCGGTGCCCCCATCTACTTGCAGAACAAATTGCCTGTTTACTTAAATTTTTTCCAACAACATTTTGACTGATGCTCTCAGATATTTCATAGATACTTCGGCCTATCTTATTATTCGATAAAAACACTTATGAAATTTGCTCTTTAGATTATTTTATAAGCATGGTTCCAATGATGACCTGACAAGCTGGCCCAATCACATATTCTCCAACAACAAGTGGCTTCGTGTTTTTTGTGGTCAATTCAGTAACTTTGAATAACGCCTCAGGTGCACTATCGGAAATGTAGACGATTGTTTCCATTTATTTTGTGCCTTGTGTTGGAATGCTGGTTTTTGGGATTCACTGAGTTTTTAGGTGGTTGTATGCCGCTTCATTTTTCTCAAAATCATTGTTTTGTTAATCAGGCGTTCTCTACAAAATATACAGATATAGACTGGTCGGTCACTATCTTATTTGCAAGTGAAACCTAAAATTATCTATCGCTATAACACTTTGGGAGGTTTAAAACCGGAACTAGTAGTAGATTTATTACAAGATGTTTAGTTAAATTAAAATCTTGGGAAATTTTGGCGGTACACTTCCAAAATTCGTGGCACACCTAAGTGCTGCAGAACACCGGTTGACAACCACTGCTATAAAGCATCCCTCAAAGAAAGACATCAAGTTGAGTAAGTTGGAGTATACACTGTATGTTCCTATATATCTTCCCTCAAGGAAAGCTATTAAGTTGAGTAAGTTTGAGTATACACTGTATGTTCCTATAAATCTTCCCTCAAGGAAAGCTATTAAGTTGAGTAAATTGGAGTATACACTGTATGTACCTATAAATCTTACCTCAAGGAAAGCTATTAAGTTGAGTAAGTTGGAGTATACACTGTATTTTCCTATAAATCTTACCTCAAGGAAAGCTATTAAGTTGAGTAAGTTGGAGTATACACTTTATACTCCTCTCTCTCTGGCGAGGTATATTTGATGGCTGTTGTTAACCTTATGGTTGGATAGTCAATATTGACCGTAGTTAAAGATGGTGCTGTCTGTCGCTTCTCTTTTATGCTTTGTGAGGCTAGGCAAAGTGCCGAAAGCTAGGTAGGTCAAGCTGGATGATAGTTGTTGATGTGTTGAAGAGGGCAGAGGGTTGAAGGGGGGGTCAGTGTGTCGAGAGGTATAGGTTAGAAGGGGGCAGGGGGCCTAAGGAGGCTCACATGGTTTAGTCGCTAGGGTTGGAAAACACTATCCAGGAAATTTAAGTCTTTTAATAGACCTAGAACTCACTTCAGTGGCCGCATGGTCTAAGACGTTACTCATGTAGTAGACTATACTGCCAATGACGGGGAGGTGAAGGTTTGAATTTTGGTTGGGTATCCTAAGGGTGTTTTTTCCTAAATGGTGCAGGTACACTTTCCATAAGTATAACCTTCCTAATCCCTAAAACCTTTAGCGTAATTAATACATAAGTGTATGACCCAAATCGGTAGTGAGTCGTGGAGTTAAAATAACTAGACCCTGATTATATAAAGTAAAACTAATTGCATTTACTGTAATTTTAATTGATGCCAATTTGATTCCTTATACTAGTCTCTAGCTTTGGATTTGAAATAAGTGTCTCTCTACTACCTGGACGAATTTGTGATGAATAACTCACTCAGATATTAAAACTAGCTCAAATGAGATTCTAACTACTAATCTTAGGGTAGTGATTTCGATTCTTGGTTAAGATCCAAATTAGAAACTTTGCTTTATCCCTCTTACTTAGTGGTATGTTGACAGTATTGATTGTGATTAATGTGTTTCTACTTAAAATAATTTAGTATGAGTCAGCAATATTTTCTTTACCTTCATCAACATTGATAAGAAAAAATTAATACGATGGTTTTGTAAAAATGTCAACCAAAGCAATTTTACTGTAATCAGTAATTAAATTTGTAATTTTGTTAAAAGTGCTAGATCGCCATTTTATTTTGGATTTTAACCTTGGCCCTAATTTCTTCAGATCCTCCCCCCTTTTTTTTATTAGATACATTTATCTATTTTGGGAATTTTCCTCCTAAATATTTTTATAAACACAATTATAATTTAATGAAAATTATATTTTTCCTTGTCACTATCCCTTATTGTTATTCTTTTAATAAATGGGAGTGTTTCTTGTCAACTTAAATTGAGACACTGTAATTGAAACGTATTAATCTACAGTAGTCCCATGACTTCTTTGGTGCTGACTGACAGCTCACAGCAGACTTCTGACAGTCAACATTTAGGTATATACCTAAATTTTGACTGTCAGAATTGACACCTGCTAAACACATGTTTTTGCAGATCATATGGTTCCACGTAGGGATCCGTAATTTGGTCTGGTAACTTTTTAAAGATGTCAACTGTCAGCTGTGAGCTGTCAGTCAGCACCAAAGAAGCCATGGGGCTACTGTATCTGTGGTCGAGAGCATTTACCTTAAGGCACTGACAAAAATTAAATCTTGATCAAACGTCGATTAGGTCGAAATGTTTCCCTCTCTTAGCCTAATAGCAAGCAGAACACAATTAATTTGGATGTCACTCTATGAATGATAGTCCAAATTACGTTAAGAGATTCAAATATCATAATATTAATAGACCAAAATAATAATAATATAACTAGACTATTTTCACTTGTTTCTTGGTGAACATGTTAACGGATGATCTATATTATATTGCTTCAAATATTGTTCAAATATTATATTATTCATTGTATTGTTTTGTTTTTCATCATTTTGTGTCATCAAAGCTAAGTTAAATGTCATTAAACTGATATTTTAAAAATGTCATACATTTTCATGTAAAGTAAACCAAATTGGTTTAAAATGAACAGCATAGTTTATCAAAAAGTTGTTTAAGCTTGAAGTACAAGTAAAAGACTTGAAATAAAGAAATTATTTAAAAAAAAATATTTTAACTATTACAATTGTTGGCTTTGAGATGTATAATTTATTTTTATTGTACGATTTAAATACGTGTACTGATATTATCATAGGTTTTAATTAAATATTTTTGTAAAAAACAAATAATTACAGAGTGGTTTTTAAACTTTTGTAAACAAAGCAAAAATATCAGCCTTAGCATGCTTATACAATCTTCCAATAATTGTAATTAATTATTTCTACAAACCTATTTCAATCAGCGTATTATTGTCAAAACTACCTTATTCTTAAACACCCAATTCTTGATCAATAAAGCTCAATATTTTTCGCAGGAATCCAAACACAATAATTGCTCAATTGTTTCAGGCATCCTTTAAAATCGAACCTGATTAATTTAAATTTAGTCTGACCACCCTGAACGCTTAGCTATAATGATAGGGTGTAGATTACATTAAAATAGTGATGAGTAGCAGCCCAAAGTGCAAAGAAAGGGAAGACAAGATCATCAAAGTCCAGCCGCTTGTGTAAAGGTATCACAAGGAGGAACAAAAAATGTTGAAAGAAGGGCCTAAACTTGTGTACAAGAAAGAAAAAGGGTTTGACTTTAAGTCTAAGTAGGTCCTTCCTTCAGTTGTTTACAGAGCTTGTTCAACTTTTTTGAGATTTCAAACCAGTGACAGAGAACACTCCTTGAAAACATCAGCAGATGGACTACCTAGAAGGCGTATTAACCTTTCCTAACATTTGGTTGTTTACCTAGCTACATGCTGCAGAGATGAGACTTCTACGAAACATCATGTGAAAAACAAGAAGAGATATGGTTAAAAAAAAGTATATGATCATAGAAGAACTATTTCAAATCAGTTAGGCTTATATAGAGAGTGATCGATTCTTAGAATTTGAGAGCATACTATGAAAAGTCTAGCCAAAAGTGAAATAATTATGAAAAAGATTTCTACATACTGACTGCAGAATCACAAACTGATAAATACAGAGGGTGGTACTAATTAGGAATAACTGCTTTTTTTAAATATGAGTAATGAGTAATGACTATTAGTTTGGTTTGTAAAATTCATTTTACTCTACCTTTAAAAAAATACAAATTATATATTTATTTTAATATTATGGGTATTTCTTCCGATACATGTAAGTAACCAGGCTGTTATTTTAGGTTTTTTTTTCTCTTAAGTAAAAATAAATCCCATTGTTGAAATAAAATGTGTTTCCATTCCTGACCTAGCGTTCCATTCTTAATTTTATTATGAGCCAGATAGTTATTTCAACCTAATTCAGAACAAAGATCATGAGAAACTCACATGAATATACATTAAAAATCGGTGGACCATTTAGCACCCAAACATCAGTACATAATTGATATACAACTAGTGTATCTAAATTAAATATATATTTAAATATTTATTTATTTATTATCCAATGAATGCTAACCAAACCAAAAGGATAAGTTTAGATAAGAAACAGGTTGAATTTCATTATATGGCAATGAACTACTTTTCCAACTCAGGTGTATCTGTTACAGATACCAAATAAATATGCTGAACAACCTTCACCATTATACTTCCACATCCAGTCACTACTTCAATCTAAAGTCATGCATTGTAAAGGAGATATTGGTCAGAAAGGGTAATACAAAAAAAAAAGAAATAAATAAAATAATATTGAAGAAAAATACTCTTAGGTGGTAGGTAAGGTATATGTGTTGATACAAACGTACAGTACTTACAAAGCCGTGCTTGTCAGAGATATTGTTGGTGAGTTTGAGTTTGTGGAAGGACACAACCTTCTGCATCCACTGTTCTCCTGTTGATGGTGAATCAGGATGAATATACATCCTTTTGGGCATCTCCGGGTCTGCTTTGCCCGCCACCATCCATCGACTGGGGAATAAGACAAAATAGATTATAAATCTTATATTGTAGGGTGAGCCTGGTCAATTTTTAGTCACCAAATACAAAGCAGTGGTGGTGGTTCATAGGATGTTGTTAAAATAAGTCATTTAATACCTGGAAATCTATCCTCTCACTCAGTATCATACTTGTCCATATCGAATTTATAAGCACTCATTGGTCTCTTAGTTTTAAAATAAGACTATTTGATGTTAATTAGAATTAAAATATAGGCTAGAAGAGAAATTTCAAGTAGCCAATAGCTTACTCAAGCCAAAACTCACCTAGCTAAACAATTTAATTTAGAGATATGTCTTGTATTATAATAGGAAAATCACAATGTTAAGCGTCTCATAACACTTTAAACCTAATCTATATAAAGTTGTTCAAACTTTTAAAAGTTTAAAAGGATGTATTTAAACAAGTTTGTGTTTATATTTGTAAGTTTAATTAATGTTAAATGAGATTTGGTTAGAAAGTTTCAGTAAATTTAAGTGGCATATAGCTACATTCTTTAGACTTGAGCATATACGCTTGGATAGGACAATATTCGGTAAGTCTTGTTATGTCATTATAATTGCTTATGTTAGATCAAATTTTTATTAAGTACCTGTACACATGTATACTATACATGCAGTTATAACAGATTGGGTTGGTACATCGTGCCTTTTTAAAACATTACGCACAATTGGTGATAACATTATATTCTTTATTTTGGTGACTTACGTTGATATTAACTTTGGTGTGAATGTTAAGATATTGTAACGAAGTGGCTGACAGCGGGATCGGCACTTAGCTCGTTGTTTATCCTAACTGCACTCTCTGTTCACTCTATCGCCATCCTTGTTTTGCAGGTATGCAACGTTATTATTATTATAATCATTAGCTCCCCGTATTACTATCCGTTCGGGTTATACGCACTTACGCTAATGTGAAATGTTAGGGTGATTGTGAGATCAAATGGAGGACCTACAGTTTAACGTGGGATCCGAACCATGGTAGAGGCCTGGAATTCCCCACATTCACAAGATGTCTTGTCAGAGGAGAAGGAAAGGTTTGGCAATCAGATAAATCTGTGCTGGGACCAAGGATTGAACCCCGGACTCCCAACACAGAATTCCGGCACCTTACCCCTAGACCGCCAGTTCATCTTGCACCGTTAGTGAGTCAGTCTCGCTGCCGTTGGGGTTAGATGAGTCACCACGGAGGGGGGTGGGGGGGAGGAGGAAAATGGACACGTCTGGAAGTTTCAGAGTTCATTTTATTCAAACTCGGTATTTTATAAATAGAGGATTCCAAACTCTTCTAACTGTACATGCTTGGCGATTGACGAAGGATCCCCGGTCCAAGTTGAGGCTATCCAAACTAGGGGACCGTTGTGTCTGGGCTAGCATACCCGGGAGTGGTCAGCGTGTCCAGCAAGTGGATTGGCATGACCTGTCAAGAATAAGTGAATCCAGCACTAGTGTAAGGTCGATTCTACACTAGCGGTTAAAATGCGGTGGTTTTTGCCGGTAGCTTACACCTCCAAAATCTTGAATCTACACCTGACTGTCAAAACGCGACTGTTAAACAGCTATCAAAACGCTATCAAAATGCTACTGATTCTACACTAGAGTTTAAATCCCACTTGTGCAGAATGGTTTAAAAATGGACATTGTACATGCCGGCTGTATTACGGAACTTATTTTGTTTGAAGGAAACTCACCAAAAAAAAACTCGTCAAAAGAGACGTGGAGGGACTCAACCCACATTATCGAACCATCTCTCAACAGGACAGTTTCATCTTATGTTTATGAATAACAGAATGTACCCACATAAGTTATTTTTGTACTATAGAATGCCTGTGGTTTCATTTGATGAACTACTTGGCTTAGTTAATAAAAATACCGCAAAACGTGATGCCATCTTGAGGATGAGTATTATTCCTGCTGAAAGATTGTGACATTGAGGCACAACTGCACAATTGAATTCGTACAAACTAATATAAATTAATGCCGAATGTTATATGTTAGTGTCAAATATTATAAAAATAGCTTATATTATAAAAAGGATAACTACTCTTGAATCAGAATATGATAAGTAAAAGTATACAAAATTTACCAGTAATTCTTTTTTAGCTTTGCGCAATCGTGGACACTAATTTTATAATCTGTTAACCCCTATATCATTTTGATAACATGATATCAGAATGTTTCACTAATAGTACGAAAATTTAAGTGTTTGTAGTCATAGTTTTAATGCTTCATACAAACAACTTGGCTAAAAAATGTCACCTGGACACGTCTTTCATCTGTAATCCTACACAAGAAACTGGGTTAAGATTATATGTACCATATAAATTAAATACGCTCATAGCAACTATCTAATAATAAAGTAGCATTTTTCCACGACTAATTTCTCAATAAACCCTACATCAACACATTTGACAACTTCAAACGTTAGAAAAGAATGAAACTTTAAGAGCAGTGTTTTATATGCGTACGAAGATTCAAGATGAAACAAAGACTCGCCACTATCCCCCCCCCCCTCCCCCTAACATCACAGCTCATCTCACGTGCCATTTATGTAGCCGTAATATTGGCCACGAGAATATACTCTGTACGCCCGGTTTATTCGACACTACTTCACTCGCTTTATAACTTACAATGGTTCTGTGAAAAATAAATAGTACAACAGAACAAGTCCCGTTTCGAACCAATGAATACTTTTTGAGTTTACTGCAAACAAAAAAGAATATAAAAATGGACAGACAAACCTTCTGGAAATGGATTATTTGGTATTTTTATCGATTATACTACCCTGAAGGAAAGTAAAGCACCAAAAGAACTCGAATTCCCAGAAAACTTTGCTGATGTATTAGTCCATCACACGGGAAATCTATAGAGTGAAATTTTCCTTTTATAATATCTGTAATTTATCAGCGGGAAAAGTAACAAAATTTTAACACTATGTATGAATTTTAATTCTTTATTGTTTTTAATCAATTAGGGTAACATGGCAGTCTAAGGGTAAGGTGTCAGACTTCTGTGCTGTGAGTCCGGGGATCAATCCTCGGTCCCGGCACAGATTTAGCTGATTGCCAAACCCTTTCTTCACCTTTGACAAGACGTGTATTAATCACAACTTGTGAATGTGTGGAATGCCAGGCCTCCACCGTGGTTCGTATTCCACGTTAAACTGTAGGTCCTCCATTTCATCTCACAATCATCCTACCATTACACATTAGCGTAAGTGCGTATAACCCGAACGGGTAGTAAGACGCGATGATGATGATGATAATAATAATATTAATAATAATCATAATTCATTAATTTATAAAACATTAAAAGTAGGGTGACTAAAACAGAATATCAAAATACAGTCTTCAGTCGACGGGTCACAGAAAGCTGTACTTTTTCAAAAATACCTTTCATTGCAATGCTTGCATTCAGACCGAAAGTGGCCACTCTAATAATTTCTTATTATGTTAAGCAGCTCCACATTATTGGAGTACAAAAATGATTATAACTACAAAACAAGGCAATTGTTTTTGTATCTCCTTTCCATCGCTGAGCTGGGTTCCACGTGTTACGGTACATATAGGGCCTATGAGTTTTAGACGTATGAGAATCACCGGCAGTGTTGTTGCCAGCCGCGAGTTGTAGTGGGAGTGTTTAATAACTAAAAATGTCCGATTTAACGCGTCCATTGATGGATTTAACCTTAAACTTTGATGTCTGATTCAATGTGCACGAGACAACCCCTTGTCAGATCCATAATAAAAGCAATGATACCTTAAAATCATGGGTTAGAGAACTATGTCCATGTTTCATTCATGGTTACATACATAAACTATTTGAACTGCGTTGTGTCTAGAGGACTACTAATATCAAAAGCTTGATCCTAATAGAAGGCAGTTAGTTATCAGCAACAATGCAAGCGAGGGGCATGTAGGGAACCCCCACAATAATTTAGAGCTAGCGACGATTATTGAAGTTTTTTCCTTCCATACAAACAAAACACCATCAGAACGAGTGGAGTATCTACTATGCTACCAATGTAACATGTTAAAACACACACTCGATCAATGAGCTTGCATTTTACAGGCAGAACTTTGGGAAAAAAGGAATATATATATATATTTAGAAATACCCCTCGCGGCATAAGGATATTTTTGTTCCAAACATTTACCATAATCATCGTAATTTATATCATTCACATATAGGAGCTTATGTGCAGTAAAATGTACTGTACGTTACAGTCATATTTATTACAGATTTGTTGGTAATTTATATTTTATCAAATTTGTAAAGTTTTACAAACTAAATCTTCAGATTTTTTATTATTGAATTTTAATTGATTATTTTTGCACTAAATAAAGTTTTTTTTTTTTTTTTTAGAAATAGTGAATTTCATTGAAAATCAATCCTCTTCACTTACTCTCATAGATTTTTTTAATCTATTAAGGCAAAGAAATTTTAAAATTATTTTTTGGCCAGTTTTATTTAATATTGTTATAAGTAAAGAATCTCTCTTAAAAGTCAGAACCAGTAGCTTTCTTGCCCAGATGATGATTTAAATGGGGAAACCCTTGCTTGGCTTGTAGTGTGGTTGTACAAGGGTGGAGTTACTGCCTTGCTACCTTCACAGCTGACAGATGGCCTACAAGAGCACTACCATTGTCTCATTCCCTTCAACACAACTCAACAAGCAGACAAAATAACATTATCTCCAAGAGTAGAGTTAACGGACCTCCTATGTACTCTATAGGCCCTTCCAGTGGTATTCAACGTGGGGTACGCAAATACATCTCAGGGAATACATGCAATTTAAGAAACAAATAGGCCTACATAAATATTTCTAATTTAATATATTATTTTGAATCTAATTTATTTTAGAATATATATAACATGCACTATACACCAACGACTTGGGGGGTACAAAGTTGAAAATTAATTATATCTAACGGTGACCTGGCGGTCTAGGGATAAGGTGTCAGACTTCTGTGCTGGTGGCCGGGGTTCAATCCTCGGTCCCGGCACAGATTTATCTGATTACCAAACCCTTCCTTCACCTCTGACAAGACACCTTATGAATGTGGGGAATGCCAGGCCTCCACCGTGGTTCGGATTCCACGTTAAACTGTAGGTCCTCCATTTCATCTCACAATCACCCTACCATTAAACATTAGCGTAAGTGCGTATTACCCGAACGGGTAGTAAGACGCGGTGCTAATGATAATAATAATAATAATAATAATATCTGGGGGTTTTCAAACAAAAAAGATTGACTAACACTGGTCTAGCTATTGAAGTATATTGCTATTCAATGGTAGTTTTAGATCATAGACCGATTACAAATATTTTTTTCTGGCACATTAACTAAATTTAACTTTTTTTTGTCACCTCGACGCACTACTAGTTCAGGTTATACGCATATCAGGATATACTCTAATCGTATAATGTGCTTATGATGAGGAAGGTTGGATTTAGAGGAATCGTACCTAAATTTGTTTGTAGGTATTGTGAAAGCACAGTTTTATAAAAAAAAAATCGATGCACTCAACCAACCTATATTCTAACCCCGAACTTTCCAACATTGTCAGTCCTGTTTAGGGGGAGAGTGATGACCTAAACCACGGGCCATCAATGTTTTTTGATATCATGGGCCATATGGGGTTGAAAAAATAAAGGTGGACCGATTTTTAAAAAATGTTGGGCAAATAAATGGTTTTTTAATATTAAAAATGCATAATAATTAGATAAATATATTTATATTGTTAAGATAATTTAAATTAGTTGATAAATAACACGTGGAATTGTGGTCACCTCAGCATTGACAGTACCGTAATTACAATGATTTGCATTAATATGTATATGCATATGTATATCAATATGCATTTCATTAATATGTTTGTTCGTTATTTGTTTTCGGGCCATAAAATATCAGAAGGCGGGCTTGATACGGCCCTTAGACCATAGGTTGATGACCACTGCCTTAGACTAATCGACCACCTAAGGGAGTATCTATGTAACTATTATTATTTTATTTGATCATGATTGATAATTTATGTAAATACGGCATATACATACATATTCGAAATCAACTTTATTAGTTTTTGCGCCTGATACATCCACTTTTTGTCCACCCCACTATATATATAACGTTGGGGCATGGGGCATGTATTCAAAGTGTCAAATAGAGGAGGAATGGTTTGACGCTAGGAGAGTCCCTCCAGATTTATATTGTATTAATTCATCAGTAAGCTACTGACGAACTAGATCATTTTCTTTTATATAACTCCTTAGCTGTAGTAGCGTGTATAATACAACTTTAATGGTGACCTGGTGGTCTAGGGAAAGGGGGTAGGGTGTCAGACATCTATGCTGGGAGTCTGGGTCTCAATTATCTGTCTCAGCACAGATTTATCTGATTGCCAAACTCTTACTTCACCTTTGACAAGACGTGTATTAATCACAATTTGCGAATGTGTGGATGGCCAGGCCTCCACTGTGGTTTGGATCTCACGTTAAACTGTAGGTCCTCCATTTCATCTCACTGTCACCCTAACATTAGACATTAGCGTTAAGTGCGTATAACCCGAACGGGTAGTAAGACGCAGTGCTAATAATAATTTACATAATAATAATTATTATTACTATATATCTATATTTGAAGTATCCAAACGGGAATTAAAAACAGAATACTTAGAGAAGATTCCTTGTTTGCTGATCAGCAAGCAATGTTATCTTTTTGTGTAAACCCCGCGTCTTACTACCCATCACGATTATAAACTTATGTACTAGTTACGCTAAAGGTCTTAGGTATTAGGAAGGCAATTTTAGAGGAAGTGTATCCGATTTGGCGTGAAGGGAGCGTGGAAAACCATTTTATAAAAACCACCCTCAGTACACCCGACCAAGATTCAAGCCTCAATCTCCCCGTCATCGGCAGTCTACTCTACTGCGATATTAGTGCTCTAGACCATGTGACCACCAAAGTTGGTTAGCAAGGCCAACTGTCATGGTGAGATCAATATGGCTTATATATTATATTCATTAAATTATTACGTCTTTTTTCTCATCTTGGCTACACAAATTCTAACTATGTTAGTAAAGTAATTATGTGGGGGCTAGAGTCTAATATATTATTATTATTATTATTATTATTATTATTATTATTATTATTATTATTATTATTATTATTAGCACCGCGTCTTACTACCCGTTCTGTTTATACGCACTTACGCTAATGTGATATGGTAGGGTGGTTGTGAGATGAAATGAAGGACCTACAGTTTAACGTGGAATCCGAACCACGGTGGAGGTCTGGCACTCCCCAAATTCACAAGTTGTGATTAATACACGTCATGTCAGAGGTGAAGGAAGGGTTTGGTAATCAGATAAATCTATGCCGGGACCGAGGATTGAACCCCGGCCACCAGCACATTTATAGATATAGATATTATGAATATAAAATTGTTATTAATTTTCTAGTCAAGAGATCCCAGGTTTGATCCCTGGTGCTTCCAATGTTTATCTGTAAACAGTGGGTCTGGAACGGGGTCAAGCTCAGCTTAGTGAGGACAACTGAGGAGCTACTTGAATAAAGAAGTAGGAGCTCCGGCTTAGAAAACCTAGAATAACAGCTGGAGGGTTTGTTATGCTGACTAAATGACACCCTCTATCCGCAAATGTTGAAACTATCATCGCTAACGTTGGCGGCCGCTCGGTCGGTATAGCTTGGTTGTGGGCTCACACCATGGAGTTATATTTTATTTGGAAACAAAAGTTACTCGTAGATAGAATTTAGGTTAAGACTAAGAATAGGCTTTTAGAAATGGCTTTAAAAAAAACCGACACGTGAGCAATGTGTTTGCAGAAAACACACGAGCTTTTGGTGTATGTCAACGTTTCATGATCCCCTGAGCCCACTGTCTGTCTGTCTGCCTTTATGTATGTATCTTTGCATAGAGCTGAAATTTTTTTACTGATTGAGCTAAGACTTGGTGTCCAGAGTTTTTATAATGTTCACAAATGAGTTTTTGAAATTATCTATCTAACCCTAAATATATATAGATAGTTTACTTATCGGTTTTGTTGAAATTGTCTTTAACGATTTTGATTAAAATTCGTATCTAGGCACTGCTTAATATGCATCACATTTTTTAGAGAAAATAAATTAGAGGGTACTTTAAAATGTCGATATTTCCAATTTTGGATCATATTTCTGCTACTCTTTGAAATACGAATTAACTTATCATGGTGAAGATGTAGGACTATTTAAAATAATAAAACCTTTATTTTAAATATACTTACATAAAACCAATAATTTATGAGATGTACGCAGATATATTTTAAAATAGAGGTCTGGGAAATGTGAAGTTAATTGTTATTCTCATTGGTGGACCGAGATGTTCCTTTTTTTTCGATTTTTCTGTAACAGTGTTTATCATTTCATTTATGATCTTTGGTGAATTGTGATGCTATTTTTTCCATTATGTTCCATGATGTATACTCCTTAGCTTCACATATCTTACGATTTTAAATTATTATTATTATTATTATTATTATTATTAGCACCGCGTCTTACTACCCGTTCGGGCTATACGCACTTACTCTAATGTGTAATGGNACGCACTTACGCTAATGTGTAATGGTAGGGTGATTGTGAGATGAAATGGAGGACCTACAGTTTAACGTGGAA
Source organism: Timema douglasi (assembly GCA_901482245.1). Lineage (NCBI taxonomy): Eukaryota > Metazoa > Arthropoda > Insecta > Phasmatodea > Timematidae > Timema > Timema douglasi. Next base: position 83,215 of record CABEEJ010000370.1, on the reverse strand, counting down.
TCCGAACCACGGTGGAGGCCTGGCATTCCCCACATTCACAAGATGTCTTGTCAGAGGTGAAGGAAGGGTTTGGTAATCAGATAAATCTATGCCGGGACCGAGGATTGAACCCCGGCCGCCAGCATAGAAGTCTGACACCTTACCCCTAGACCGCCAGGTCACCAATTACGACTTTAAAGTAAATGTCTCAAATTTTAAGTCAGGACGCGAGAATGTCTTTGTGGTGCACCTTGCCATTTATTTTTACCATAATATTTAAAGTGGGAATTTTTTTAAATGAAAATCCTTAATATTAAAAAAAAAACATTATATAGGTTAAGTTCTATAGTTGATAATTAGTATTCCTTGGAGCGAGGGCTATGTCTATCAACCAAGAGGACATGAGAGTCGTGAAGTTGTGGATGTAGGGAATGCGAGAAAAAACCAGTGTTTTTGCGCAGTTTTTATTGCAAATCTTTTTTTTTGCTAGAATAAAATATTTCTTGTACACAAAAAGAGAATGTGATCTTCTTAAAATTGTGATATAAATGTTTGAATATTTTTCATGAGCATAGCAGCATTAGATAAAAAGAATTTAAATGAAAAGTAAAAGTTCTCATTAAATTTCCAAGACAACCTTGACAAACATTCAAGAAATGTTGAGGTCACTATGTGAAGATAATTTATTTTTATGTCTCTACTGAAGAAATATTAGATTTACTCGTATTCAAAACAAAGAAATGATTTGATACAAAAACTGCAAAAACGCTGACAATTTCTCGCGTCCCCTACATCTCCACCTTAATAAATAGACAATTGGGTTACGACCCATTCCCCAGTTATTTGCACCAAAAGTTTAATTTGAGAAAAGCCTGTTCTCTCAGTTAGGATGTAGAGTGAGATAATTTTCTACTTAAGAAAGTTGAAGAAGGTAAATTTTAATGAAATGATTTGGAATCTGCCTAGACATTGGATAGGTAAGACCTGTGAGGCAGTATTAATGCCTTGTGCACACAGTCTAGGCTGTCACCCCAAAATTGAGCCAAACATGCTATTCCTGTAGCTAGCTCTGGCGTCTAATTGTTTGTTGTTGGGGACTCAGAACCTTTTACCCACTAAATATATATTCAAATCACCGACCAGAATTTGAATCACAGACACTCAAAGGTGAAATAAAAATATTATTGGAAAATAATGGTTCTCCATTGTTATTTTGTTGGGGTTTTTTCATTGCATATTTCTAACCTTTTAGATATATATTTCCTTTCGAGTTCCTAATGCCATAGAGTAAATAAGTATATAATATTATATATTATGCAATGCAATATATAGCTTATATATCTAGGTATATTTGTATATATATGCTATATAGAGGTATTTTATATGCTATACATATGTATTAATATATACGCTATATATGTGTGTGTAATACCCACAACAGTGGTCGCATGGTCTAAAGCGTCACTCTCGTGTTAGACTGGATTGCCAGTGACAGGAATATTGGGGGGTCGAATCCTGGACGGATGTAATGAGGCTGTTTTTCATCCTACTGTTTCTCACTCTTCCTCCATTAATATTAGTCTACATTTTGTCTGAAATTCTATCCTCCTACACCCTATTTCATCAGCTTAATTCATGTATACGTATAATAAACCAAAAGGGTAATAACACAAGGTGAAAATTTATATAGCTCTGATAATGCCGTATGGATGAGGAAGGTAGGGTTTAGAGAAAATGTACTCACACTTTCGTGAAGTGAGATTATAAAATCCTTTACGAAAGAAACCCCCCCAGTACACCCGATCGGAAATCATACCTTGACCTTCGCGTTACCAACTAACCAGAATATAAGCTTGTTATTTGAACCATGTGCCCACTGACGTAGGTCTCTCCTGAGTTAAATTATGACTCCATATCGGTTGATTGGGTTGATATTGTGAGTTGGCTGCAATGTTGATAGTCTGTTTCTCTTTCTCTCCCTTTATGTTAAAGTTGAGGATGTAATGGGTGCGAGAAAAGGTCAGTGATTTTGAACTTTTTAGAGCAAAACCTTATTTTGGTCAAAAGAAATAAAATAATGCTTTAGAAACATATAGAGTTTAATTTTATTCACATTGTGACCTCAACATTTTTTGATTATCTGTCAAGGATGTCCTGAAATTTAATGACAACTTTTTCTCTTCATTTAAAAAGTTTATCATATAATGCTTCTATGCCCATGAGAGATATTATACAAATGTTGATATCAACGCGTGATTAAAATTAAACTATATGTTTCTAATGAAACAATATTTGATTTATTTTGGTAGATAAAAAATTTTGATATAAAAACTGCAAAAACACTGGCTGGCCTCTTCTCGCGTTCCCTACATCCCCATATTAACAATATCTCTTGGTGACCTGGTGGTCTAGGGGTAAGGTGTCAGACTTCTGTGCTGACGGCCGGGGTTCAATCCCAGGTCCCGGCACAGATTTATATGATTATCAAACCCTTCTTTCACCTCTGACAAGACATCTTGTGAATGTGTGGAATGCCTGGCCTCTACCGTGGTTCGGATTCCACGTTAAACTGTAGGTCCTCCATTTCATCTCCCAATCACCCTACCATTACACATTAGCGTAAGTGCGTATAACCCGAACGGGTAGTAATACGTGGTGCTAATAATAATAATAATAATAATAATAATAACAATATCTCTTCCACCCACCAGCATGCACACGAGTGATATGATCGGAATATCTTCAACTATTGTAATCGGGCTGATTGTGCGCCCAGTGCTCTAACTTTGGAGGTCCGAGTCGATTTTGTTCTAATCGCAGCCTGATCCAATGAGATTGATTTTCCATTTTATGATTTTCTTGCATTCTACACATTTTCTACGCAGGTGCACTTACGCTTTTTATTATGAATATCAACACACAGGTTGTCAATCATTTTAATTACAAGAATGTCCGTATATAGGATACCACGGTAAATTAGTTTAAATAAGATGAAAAAATGACACCTGGACACGGGATCCGAACCTATTTATTTTCATACGATTCCCACACAGACTCAGCATTAAGCTATGAGAGGAATTAACCTAAGAACGGGACGAATACTGTATACTGGATAGCTCAGTGGTGGAGCATAGCCGTGTCCAGGTATTATTACTTAGCTATTTAAAATTGATCTTTATATTATACAACTCAATTATTTATGTTTTTCCTATGAATCTAAAACAGTTTAGACAGCCTACGAAATGATTGATAGAATGTAAATATCATATTGTCCTATCCATAGTTTAATAGAAATTGGTAAATATATATAATGTTTATGCTTCAGCAAGTTTGGATCAAATTTAATTATGTTTCCAGATATATTTTCCTAACTAAGCTCAGTGATTTAGGTGACCTGGTGGTCTAGGGGTAAGGTGTCAGACTTTTGTGCTGGCGGCCGGGGTTCAATCCTCGGTCCCGGCAAAGATTTATCTGATTACCAAACCCTTCCTTCACCTCTGACAAGACATTTTGTGAATATGGGTAATGCCAGGCCTCCACCGTGGTTCGGATTCCACGTTAAACTGTAGGTCCTCTATTTCATCTCACAATCACCCTACCATTACACATTAGCGTAAGTGCGTATAACCCGAACGGGTAGTAAGACGCGGTGCTAATAATAATAATAATAATAACTCAGTGATTTACTAAATCCTATCTCGATAAATATTTGTTAGGGATAAATTTCAAATCTGTCTAGGGCAGTTTTTTTTTACATAATCTATAGTAATTTTATAATATACATGCTTAAATTATGTAGTTTTTTAAACTTAAATCACACATCCCATGCATCACTATTTGTAGTTTCAATACTGTACACAACTTATTAACTAATAACTAAACCAGATAACTCATTCTCTAGCTATAAATCAGGTACTAATTTACAAATACTAGCCTAGCAGACAAAGAAATCAAAGCAAGCAACTAAAACTAACACATGCTCCTCACCCACAGAGCTCGGATAACAAAAGGCCCGGTAAAAATTAATACTTTTTGTCAACAACATCCAAAAAATCTACTCAGGTTATTGATCGAAAGATATAAATTCAAATATAGCTGCGAGTACACGTCCATCATACGTATTCAAAAACAGTTATATTTGGTGTGGGATGGGTAAATAGAAGTCGCCATTCATATCAACATGTGTTTAAAATTAACTGTATGTCCACATTCAGGAAATACTAATTTTAAATTTGTATGTGTTTAAAAATCAAATAAAATGTAACATTTTTGGAAACGTTAAATTATTTACACCATTTAAAAAAAAAAACTCTTTCAATTTAATAAAGTACTTGTTTTGCTAATACATAAATAATTGTTTGAATTTAATTAATCAGTAGGAAATTTGGTATGTATATTTAGCTTTTATTTGGGTTAATAGTTTTTATTTGTGAAGTCGGAGAACGGCTGTTTATATAGTGGAACAATTTCGGGCTAAAAGTCCAGATTTTTGCAACTCAGGCCATTAAATTTACTGATACGTGTGATGGACGGTTTTTAAACTGTCGAAAACTTTACCAATTTCATTTAAGACATTTACTTTCGGCAATTGTTTTTTTTTTAACTTGATATCAAATGTTTAACGGACTTTTTTTTTTTACTTTTCTAGCGTAATTTTGTTTGTATTTTTTGGGTTGTACCTGTTGTGGAATTTATATCTGCAGTCATCTGCCGCGACGATGTCCATAAGAAGGATGTATTTGGCCTTTTTATCAAGTCCTGTTACACGAACTTTGTAGGCTGGGAACATTCTCCTGCGGAGAGACACAAACAGCAGAGTTTCAAACTTGCGAACTTAACACTTGCACTTAAGATTCGGATTAGATACCCACTGCAATAATAACAAGAAGATTGGACCATGTTTAGGTTTGGTAATTGGTGGAAACGTACAGTTACGGTCACAAATTGTTTCTGGATTACAGTGGGACCTAAATAACAAGCCAGCAACATTTTGTGACTGAGAATGTACTTACGTGATATAAATGCTTTCACAGAACTTGAGATTATAAAAATCTTTTGTTGATTTGCAAGCATTCATTGATAAATTTATCAATAAAATGTTTACCCAAATAATTGAATTGTATATTTAAAACATTTTATTCAATTTTTGAGACGCTAGTTGCTTACAATATATTTTTACAGAGAAATCTTTGACGAGCGTTTAGACTTAATGTCAAACATATTTGTAATCAAACAAAAAGTTACAACTGTAACTTCGATCTTAAATTTTATACTAATTTATCTTTTAAATTTATGACAGTAAACCTTTTTCTTTTAGTTTTTTTAAATACTTGGCCCATTTAGAATTGTTGCAGTAAGTAGCTCTCCTAATCTTAAGTTGTTTTTAAATATTAAGGTGTACCTGTTATGGAACTTATAACGGTAGTCATCTGCAGCGACAATATCCAACAGCAGAATGTATTTTGCTTTCGAGTCCAAACCGGAAACACGAAACTTCATTTGTGGAAACATTTGCCTGGAATGAAAATAAACACCCAATAATCGATGTATTTATTGGACTATTTTGGGGCGTTGCTTGATATGTTTAAATTATCTTGAGGGTGTATCAGACTAAGCCGCAGATAGATGAGGCAAATGTTGTTTATAGAAATATGTTTGAGTTTTTATAGATTTATGAATAAGTTGTTGTGATAAAATGAATTCCAAAAAACTTAATTATCCCGGGATCACGACAAACTTAACGTTCACCTAATGTAACGTTTACTTAAGTTTAACTTAATGTTCACTTGACGTAAGTAAACTAGTGTATGATCTGGATTCAATTAACTAAACTTAACAACTCGAGCAAAACCCAAAAAATGAAGTTGTACTTTTTGAAAACAAAATGTATATTTAAATGAAATCCAATCATGTATGTCTGACTAGGCTACAAGTACTTGCAGTAGAAAATAAAGTGTAGCAAGAGATTACGGTGGTATAGAGTTCACGAAACGTGGGGGAAATAGTACCGAATAAATCGTCTTCATACCATAAACCAACAAATGAATTACTAAATAATCAGGTGACTTCATTCGCAACATGATTGGCTAGCTAGAGCACGTGGTACCTTCATTTAACGTTCACTGAAAGTGAAAGTTCTCCCTGGACAACTATTAGTTTACGTGAACGTCCAGTTAACTGTATCGTTATGACTTCCGTAAAAAAAAAATTAAGTTACGATAAGTTATGTTCAAGTTAAGTGAAAGTTAATTTGATCGTGATCCCAGCACTACACTAGATATTTAAAAACACACAATTACATTAATAATAAACTGAATTGATATATAAATATGAGGCTCAGCAACAAACAATAGGAATAATTTATTATGTGTATTTTAGAACTACGGAAAATTATGGACGTTCTAGCATCCATAGGTTTTACAGTACAATTCAATTACTGGTTTTGGAAATATATACAAAGTAAGATATTCGATATTATTAGAAGAAAATTATCTAAATGTATTTATTGTTGAAATATACAAATTTGAAACTTCAAAGGTAAGTATCTCAAATCCACGCACCGACAGTGGCTACTTTCAAAAGAGATTAAAATATCACATATCAAAGTTTGCTTGGATAGAATATAATACTATTTCAACAGTCCATAAATAATTATTTGAGAACTATTTTTTTTCCTATTTGAAAACTAAATATGAAATACGGGCAACCAGATTCGATGTATGCTTCAGTAAGTGATAAACCGTGAAGGTTCAGTTCAATATGCTAAAGTGACCAGATCAATAATGGGTGATTATTATTGAATATCTGTCGACCTCAGTGGGAAGGTAGGGTGCTTGCCTCATTACGCGATGCTTGTGGGTTCAAACCCAACTGGGGCCAACAGATGTTTTCTTGAGCGATAAAAATCCGTTTCAAAACCTCCCTTGGAATGGAGATAAATCTGTTGGTTTCATGATTATGGCATGAAAAGAAAGCTGTGTGAAAATACCTTTCCCGGAAAAATTGGTAGGCCCTTTGCTCTCTTTCATAGAAATTCACATTCTGATATAATCAGTTGGCTCAGAAAGAGCGCGTTAAAAACTTCAAATAATCACTGGATACCCTGTTTATTAGAAGTATAATTTAAGTTATGCTTGGATATGTAAAAGCTTTAATATCCGCACCGTCAACAACACTGAAATGAAATAGGTTATATTTGCATTTGTATAAGATTTCAGCTGAACCGATTTTGAACACGGAAAACTAGTGTCATAAATCGTCCCTCAAGAGTCAAGCTTAATTATGAACACAAAGTATGCAAGTACTTGTATCTTGTACCCTGAAGTTTAGTAAGTTAACAGAAACACATATTTAATAAGCGTGAACAATATTTCAATCTTGTTTTATAAATACATTGGGAAAAGTTAATAAAAACCCAAATAAATTAACAATTTAAGGAAAGAAACAATAGAATTTTTTTTAAATGTAGGAAGTACTTCAATTTCTTAAGTAACCTAGCTTTATTAACAGATGTAGTTTAAGTCCTTGTCCATTTAGACACTAAGCTATATGGATCTCAATTTGTTTGAGATATCTAACAGGATTAAAAGAGATTCTTAGGATTTCCACCTCGTGCTTTGCTGCTATATCTCAACTTATTCTGAGAAATAAATATAGTGAGTTTACTGTAATCGTCATAATCTGACACATCTTTATATGGAATACATATTCAATTTAATCATTTTATAAATATAATATATATAATTATTACTTAGACTCTAATATTTTATACACGAATATTTATTGACTGGATATTAAATCTTAATAAATTTAAATACAGAATAAATAGATACTCCATTAGTAAAACGTGATTGGTTCCTTACTTTGCTATTTACTACTTTAATTCGGTAAAATGTTTATCCAAACTATAATGTTTTCCCCATATCAGGTCACTGATATACCCTACGGGCTCAATCTGTTATATAACTATGTATTAATCATTTCGGCGCTAGGGATATGTGTTATTATTTAATGGCATAGACTAAGCTTGTTTGTAAGTTGTACGTGTGGTTGAAATTTCACTATGTATACCCAATTAGATCCTGAGGTTATTTGATTTGTTGTTGATAATAGTCGTACAAATGGAAGCATTAACACTGGTGGTCTACGATGGCCTGATATTAGTTTTATAAAATATGATCCATCTCAAGGAAATATGTACAATAATTGACCATCGAAAAATGAAAATATTTTGAGAGCATTAAGAGTTAAATTAATTATAAGTTATCTAAGAAATTATATAAATAAATGATAGCAGTACGTTAAAAGGGGAGTTATTTTGCCTATGTGTTCGTTTACTGCTCAATATGGGTTAAATTATCTTGTGGGCCATCCTTTAATGAAACCTAGGAAGTTTTTATACGCTGGTGATACTCTTCGTACGTTGGTTATGACCAGGTTAGATAGGTAGCAATGACTGAATCTTCGTGAAGAGGAAGCCGGGGTTACATAGCAAGCACCAACCAGAAAGAAGGATGACACCCATGGTAGAAAAAAAGAACCAACGAAGCGATATTAAATCGCACACACTAGGATGAGACGGGAGAAAAAGGGGGGTAGTTTCTAACTCCCATCCCATGAAACCTTGTAAGGCTCGCAGCTGGCTGTTGGCCTATCAAGGTGTCGATTCAATAGGATCATGAACAGGCTGGCACGGCGTACAAAGCTTCATTTATAATCTTGGCCCCAACTATGGCAAGGAGAACTCAGAAGTAGTCGGTATAATTCTTCTAACAGGCACAGGACATTAAAAAAAAAAAAAAAGTTGGAATATTTAACATCAAATTTAAAAGCACATGAAGTAGAAACTAAGTTGAGCTATCGCATCGAAAAACCTCTAGCCTTATTAATAGGATCGTATTAGTATTATCTATATGAGTAAGAGAATGTACTTATAATTCTAAGCAAATTAATCATGCTTTCAGAAACTGCCTGATTCAAATAAGTAACCCTTAAAACCTTAGTGGAAGCCTGGCTTAGTAAAAATGTGAACGATTTTGTTTTAGATGTAGTTCAAAAACGAATAATTTATAACAGAAAATTATTTGTTTTATATGTTTTTTATGGAAAACTATTGCCTATACTTATTAAAATTAAAAATACTTTCCGTTCCTTAACAATGGAATACATCTGTTTTACTTAAATTGAAATGTCCTTTTACATAGATTTATTAGCCTATATTTTGACCTTTAAAATGCAATGCATACACTGTAATCTTGCAATGACATTGACATTTTTTGCTTGTCAAAAAATGATATTTAAATAAAGCTTAATCTGATACATTACTTATTTATAAATTATGGATATTTATTTATTGACAAAACACTAAACATAAATAAATCACTTAGTGGTACTCTATTAAAATTTCTAACACGAGGTTTGTAAACACTTATGTTCAGGAAGAATTAGATAAATAATAGTATGCTGACTCTAAGAGTTAATCCAATGAAAACTAGTTTTTAAAGGGGCATTTCAGAAAAAAAAAATCGTTTTTTAAAATAGATTTAGATTAAAATTAACTGTTATAGTTTAAAAACCGGCAGCTCTAATTATTCACGCTATAACACTTAAAAATTACATAAAAATATCAAATTCCAGTGTTTAAGATGATAACATATGTTATTATAGAACTTTATATGAACATACAAACTGAACAGGTAGTAAGGCGCGTTATCCAAAAGAAAATCTATTTATATCAAGAGAAAATATAAATTATACACTGGCGCTTCAGCAAACCCTCTAAAAAGTGAACTTAGCGCACACCATGATTGAGTCACACTTGTTAAATTTGGTTAGTAATAATCTTTATTCGTTAACATATCCATAGATATACTAACAATATAACACAAAGCGAGCCTACCCAAAGATAGCCTATTTTCACATACACTTGAGCCTACAAAACGAAAAAAAAAGTAATAACCACAAACACAACACTTTAATTTGTATTATTTAAATCTATATACATGGTATATTTCTTCTTAGACTCCTATTTAAATTATAATACTTTTTATATTTTAGAATAATAAACTATATATGTAAGCCGTGTCCTTTACGGAGATACAAAACAGGAGGTAAAGTATTTAAATTACTCATGTCAAAAATAAATACTAAAAATAAACTATGACAGCTATATTGTGATTAATATCGTTTAATAAGAAAATATAATATATACTATAAGAGTCAATTCATAATTTTTAAATATTATATGCTAATCCATTAAGAGTTGGGATTATAAGAGTAAGTTAATTCTTTTTAAAGATTATATACTAATCCATTAAGAGTTTGGAGTTTGATCATTCAAAAATATCCATAAGAGAGATGGGAGGAAAAATTAATCTTAATTTTTTTGTTCAAACTCAAGTGTTCGGGGGGTCATGAGACGTCAACATTCATAAACATTTTATTTTAGGTTTTTTATTATGGTCTCAACACGTTACCTTTAGTGTTCGATAAGTTAAAAAATATGCATATTTGCGTATAGTTTGAAGGTTATTGGTTTTATAAAAATATGTTTTGACTAAAATATTTGTATTATAAATAGATGTACATATTTATTATGATAAGTAATTTCATTTCTCAAATAGTTTTCGAGATATGATACAAAATGAGAATTTACGTATCAGACCGGAGCCCTTAAAGTCATTTTGCCGAAATATTGAACGTTGCCATTTGGTTTGAAATATTTATATTTTTTTATAAATTAAATTTAATCAAAATCTTCAGAGACTATTTTGAGAAAATCGACTTTTTCTCTTTTCGCCCTTCAGTAAACTACCCTTAATTTTAGGGTTAGATATTCAATTTCAAAAACCCCTTGGGGTAACCTGATGAAAACCCTATATACCAAGTTTTAGCCTGATCGGTAAAATAGTTTAGGCTCTAGCTAGAGGTACAGACAGACAGATGGAAATTCAAAAACCACTTTTTTGATTCGGGGAGTTATTAAACTTCGAGATTCATCAAAATCTTGAGTTCGATTTTTTTAATGATCACAATACTTTCTCTACCTTTAAGATAAAGAGAAAGTAAAGAGACACAATCTTACATGTAAATAAATGACTGAAAACAATTGTGCTTCCCAGAAGTGTGAAATATTTCCGAGTTAGATGAAGCTACAGAATGATAACTTTTTCTAGCGTTGGCCAATACAGTCTGATAAATTAATTAATGTTAAACTTAATGTGTTGTTAGAGGGTTGAATTAATAGGTTCAGCTACTTTCATAAAGGTGTTGAAGTGTACACACCTTAATAAACAGTGGCTACCTTTTGATACGTGAGGCGAAACTTCTTAATACGTGTGAGAGTAAATTCTAATAGTAAACAAGGGTCAAAACTTCTTGATACGCTGCTGAGTAAAGTCTTATAGTAAACAAGGGTCAAAACTTCTTGATACGCTGCTGAGTAAAGTCTTATAGTAAACAAGGGTCAAAACTTCTTGATACTCTGCTGAGTAAAGTCTGATAGTAAACAAGGAGGGAAACTTCTTGATACGCTGCTTAGTACACTATGATAGTAAACAAGGGGTAAAACTTCTTGATACGCTGCTGAGTACACTCTGAAAGTAAACAAGGGGTGAAACTTCTTGATACGCTGCTGAGTACACTCTGATAGTAAACAAGGGTCAAAACTTCTTGATGCGCTGCTGAGTACACTCTGATAGTAAACAAGGAGGGAGATTTCTTGATACGCTGCTGAGTACACTGATAGTAAACAAGGAGGAAGACTTCTTGATACGCTGCTGAGTACAGTCTGATAATAAACAATAAGGGAAACTTCTTGATACACGCTGCTGAGTACACTTTGATAGTAAACAAGGGGTGAAACTTCTTGATACACTGCTGAGTAAAGTCTGATAGTAAACAAGGGGTGAAACTTCTTGATACGCTGCTGAGTACACTCTGATAGTAAACAAGGGTCAAAACTTCTTGATACGCTGCTGAGTACACTCTGATAGTAAACAAGGAGGGAGATTTCTTGATACGCTGCTGAGTACACTGATAGTAAACAAGGAGGAAGATTCTGATAATAAACAATAAGGGAAACTTCTTGATACACGCTGCTGAGTACACTTTGATAGTAAACAAGGGGTGAAACTTCTTGATACGCGGCTGAGTAGAGTACCATAGTAAACAAAGTTGCAAGTTGCAAGAATTCTTGATAGGCTGTTGAGTACAGACTGTTGGTAAACAAGTAGTTAGATTATTGCCAGTAATGACCTGACAAAAAATAAGTAGATTAATTATTGTTATACAATAGACGACTCTTATGGAAGACATGTGGGATTGTTTTTTTTATGTGCGGGTGATAGCACTCTGATTAAAAATAGGTTAATATATTTTATGGTGTGCTGTCAAGTAAACTCGGATAGAAACCAAATGAATAATTCATTGATGAACAGAATAAAACAATTTTATAGAAAGGAGAATCTTATTTTGAAACGGAAGAGAGTATATATCAATATCTAGCAAGTGAAGTGTCTACCATCTTGAGGTGACTTAACAGCAATACTTTTTTTACTTCCTTATACACCATAATATGATCTAAGAAATTTATTTCAAACAAATGTTTCAATCCAAGTACTAAAATAGTTAATTACTGATGGGCGTGACCATAAACTATGATTGGAACCAAATGTCTACATTTTTGACTCGGTAGAGAATACACTTGATAGAAAACAAGTTGGAGTTCTTTTAACGTCTAGATAGTGAATGCTGATAGAAAGTAAGTGGTTACTTTTTTTGATGAACTCAAAACAATTGGATGCCTTCTTGGCGAAGGGCAATAAGCCTGATGGAAAAAACAATTAGTACATTCTTGATGGAATGGACAGTTTATATTATTATAAAATATGTTAATACACTTGGGTCTTCATTACAAAGGGAATATATTGACTTCAGGAAATAGTATCTAGCCTTGTTCTCTAAACAAAAGTTGGAAATGTCAGGAGGCTTATTCGTTATCTCAAAGAAATTTTTGTCCCTAGTGTTAGCAGAATATATGTTTTAAGATGAATAATCATCTTTACTCCTAACCAGTTGTCACAATATTGACGTAAAAAAAAGATAACAATATGTTCATAGAATTATCTTCAACAATCCTCAACCGGTTTGTCCTACAGTTTCATGCCTAGCCCGTAAGTGAACGATATGATTATGTATGTATGTATGTATTGTATGTATGTATGTATGTATGTATGTATGTATGTATGTGTATGTATGTATGTATGTATGTATGTATGTATGTATGTGTGTGTATGTATGTGTGTATATATGTGTGTATATGTATGTGTATATGTATGTATGTATGTATGTATGTACGTATGTATGTATGTATGTATGTATGTATGTGTATGTATGTGTGTATATATGTGTGTATATGTATGTGTATATGTATGTGTGTATGTATGTGAGTGTATGTATGTGTATGTGTGTATGTATGTACGTATGTATGTATGAATGTATGTATGTATGTATGTATGCATGTATGTAAGTATGTATGTGTGCATTTATGCATGTATGCATGTATGTATGTATGTATGTACTTCACTTTAACAAAATGCAATGGTCATCGTTTGATTATTATAAAAAAAAATATATATGACAAATAAGGTGAATTTTACGAAAATTATATCAGCATTAGCTTTTAATTCTAGCATTAACGTTGTAACACGTGGGTTATTAAACGGCTTAGTCTACTAAGTAGGACATAGGAAGGTAAATTTAAGGAAAAGCCACCACAATAGCGTGTAGTAGGAATAGTTAAACTAGAGGAATAAACCCCATTTTGAAAACCCATTTGGATCACCCTGCTAAGATTATAGTCTCAAACTGATCACTAGCAAATTGGCTGTGATTTTGAAGATTTAGACCATGCGACCACCAGTGTGTGGGGGGGTGACATTAGCTTGGAGAATAAATGGGGAAAATACGGCTCACAATGTGGATAATCATCACCATTTTTAGTTCACCCTAACACGATTCAAGTATTACTTCAATTTCCAGGAACAGAGCTAAGTCTACCAGTAGAAAACACTAAACCTTTTCGGATGGGAGTCTTACAATGTTCATTTTGACATACAAATGTCCCACTTGCTTTCTTTTGTCATCAAAATAAGATCCAAGGAGAATAATGAACCAAAAATCAATATTACACTAAACGGTAAGAACGCACGCACCCACGTAAGGTCAGATGGTCTAAGCCCTAAGACTGGGCTTACATTCATACATAAAGTATAACTAATAGCAAATAATGTATAGCATATAGGACGTTGAAAACCATTATTTTCAATTATGGCGTTTATAATCGATACACACCCGCCTCGGTGGCGTAGTTGGCTAACGCGCTAGTCGTGTTGAGCTCGACAGCTGAGGACGTGGAGATCGAGGTTCGAATCTCGGTCGGGTGAACTGGGTGTGGTTTTTCCTAAATGGTTTTCCACTCTCCCTCCACGCAAATGCGGGTTAACTTCCTATAATTCAACCTTCCCAATTCCTAATCCATTAGCATAATTAGTACTTAAAGCGTATAACCCGAACGGGTAGTAAGACGCGGTGCTAAATATTATTATTATTATTATTATTATTATCGATACATTGTGAATAGTGCACTATGCATAGAGTTGAATTGACTTTATGACTTCACACGTTACGCATGAAGTGTAGTATAGATAATCAATGAAGTTGAGACGTATCAGCCAATGAGAATGCGAGGAGAGGATGTAGCCAATTAAATGCCAGTATAAAAGCGGACGAAAATAATTAACCTCTGTAATCATCTTCATGTTTGAAATGCCTTGTGGTAGCCATACTTGTTTGTTATTCACAAATTCTATTTATTTTAGTATCAATTAATTTTATTGTCTATATGAATGTAAAAAAGAGAGATATTACATTTTTTTTACTCTGTTAGTGAGAAATAGGACAAGTATAATATTCATGATAGTAATAAAATTGGAAACAAATAAAAGTCGAATTTGATTCAATAGTATAGGCAAAAACTTAAATTTAGTCAAATTCAATTTTCAAAAGATAGAGTTTAATTTACGTTGTTTTTCAAATAAAGTACTGAAGTATTTTTAGATATATGATCTACAAGAGAAAAAAGTTTTGGTTAATTTCTATGAATAAAAGAAAATCGATTTAGGTGAGACTTTATACTCGTACACAACGTTTCATTATAAACCGATGTATATTTCTTATTAATTGTACACTGTACGCAAATACTATTTACTATTAGGTGTGTGCGATGCATGAATATAAACCCAAAATAAGTCAGAGGCCTTCAATATTTTGGAGATAAAGGTCTTATTCAAAAACTTTAATAGGGTTCAAATTTTGTGGAAATTCATATCAAATTATAAAATAAGTTCCATACTTTACATCAAAGATAAATGTAGGAGGTAACTTTAATATTAAATTGTATTTATTCAACTATTTGAAAAGTGCCCTACTTTTTATTAATAACCATGTGAATGTTGACTTTTTTTATCAACATAAAATTGTTGAGAAATAAAAGTAATTAACCCGTTTCGATGGCCGAGTGGCCCTAGATGTTACTATTGAAATAAGCTAGGATGCTGATTATAGAGTTATCGGGGTTCAACCCCCAGTCGGGTGTAATTACTTTTTCTTTCCAAAATTGTTTACGCTCCATCCCTCCGGGTATTTGCGGATACACTTCTTCCTAAATCCAAACTTTCTCATCCTTAACATATTGGAATAATGATTAAATATGTGCATAGCCAAAACGGGTAGTGAGGCGCGGTGTTAAAAATAGACAATTAACAACTAAGAGGATTTAAAAAGAAATTAACATCATAAGTAGTTTTCATCCGATTTGACTAAGAAGTTCACATTTCCCTGCACGCTAATCATCACTCAAATATATAATGCTAATTTAAGTTTAAAGTCAGTGTGATAATTAATTGGCACTGCAGTTAATTGGCCAATTTCTCATCTATGGGAGAGTAGGATGTTATATCCATTGTCGTAAACAATATTCGAGATTTGTATTTTTACTGGATGATGTTTATGGTTTGCTCTCACACCCCCGTCACTAAAATACATTTTGTATGTACTCTACTTAAGAAATCTTCTCAACTACGATAAAAAAGGGAAACTAGATACAAGATTGTGCTTAATCTATAATACGCTTTGAAGTGTGGTTTTATGAATTATTAATTTGGCTACAGTGAAATTAGGATCAGTATTGTACTCCAGGTTACCGTGCCAAGATACAACGCCTGGCTCAATCTGTATTACCTACATAATGCCATCAGTAAGGTGAGAGGGCTCTCAAATGTATTATTATTATCATCATCACCGCGTCTTACTACCCGTTCGGGTTATACGCACTTACGCTAATGTGTAATGGTAGGGTGATTGCGAGATGAAATGAAGGACCTACAGCTTAACGTGGAATCCGAACCACGGTGGAGGCCTGGCATTCCCCACATTCACAAGATGTCTTGTCAGAGGTGAAGGAAGGGTTTGGTAATCAGATAAATCTGTGCCGGGACCGAGGATTCAACCCCGGCCGCCAGCGCAGAAGTCCGACACCTTTCCCCTAGACCACCAGGTCACCGGCTCCCAAATGAAAGGGTAGGATGGTCAGTTGTGAGCGCACATAAATGGCTTAGCGGGCGCCATGGCGACATCCGGTCTGAAGTGTCAGACTCGCAATAAACAAGGTTAAAATCTCGGCTGGGTAAATATTGGGTTTTTTTTTTTACACAAATCAGTTATCACTGTGGTTCTGTCATTTTTTTTAGCGCCATGTATTACTATTACCCGTTCAGGCTGAAGGCTTATGTACTAATTACGCTAATATATTAGAGATGAGGAAGGTTTAAACTTGGAGGATGTGTAGCTGCATTTGCATGAAAGAAAGGGGGAAAACCATTTTGGAAATAAAAACCGTTGGTACATCCTACTGGGATTAGAACCCAATGTTCCCGTAGCTGGATGTCTACGCTTACCTCTAATATTATTCTGCTAAGATACTTGATATCGACCATAATTTTAAAAAATGACAATGTTTTGTTTGTAAAATATTGTAAGCTGTGAACGGGTTCCACTAGGTTTTGTAATTATGAATACCTGTACTAAATTGACTTGCTTAGACCAATTGTCTTATGAATATTTTGTAATGGTTCTATTGGTGCCTAGCTTATTGATAGCTCCTGTACCAGATACACAGTGTCAAAGACACTCGAATAAAAAAAAAATTATAACCAGAATCTCTTTAACCTAGTTGGTCAGTACGATAAGTTCAACCCCTTTAGATGATGGCAAAGGCAACGCAATTTAAGGCCAGTAGTATGGTTTTTATCATAAAAAAAAGTTTTATCTCAAAATTAATATTTGTACCTACATTTCTTCGGTAACTATGTTTAGTTAAATTATATACACACAGTTATCTCAACAGTTATTTAATATTTGTCATGACCGTAATGGAATTTGATAAGAAACTTTTTGTAATAAAGAGTAAAAGTTATCATCAAATGCCAGAATATCATAATAAATACTCAAGTAAGATTACAATGTGTCTAAAATCAAACCAAATACACCTAATATCCAAATAATACTTGACTTAACTCATGTTCCCTTCCATCTCACCTTAATATCCCATCTCAGCCCATGGATATTATAGATAAAAAAATACCCACCTCAGTGGCGTAGCTAGATAACGTGCTAGCTTAATGTTGAGCTATACTGCCGAGTACGGGGAGATTGAGGTTCGAATCTCGGTTGGGTGAACTGGGAGGGTATTTTACTAAATAGTTTTCCACTCTCCCTCCACGCAAATATGGCTTCTTTTCCTCTAAATTCAACCTTCCCAATTCCAACCCATTAGCGTAATCAGTACTCAAGCGTATAGCTCGAACGGGTAGTAAGACGTGGTGCTTTTAAAAAAAATTTAAAATATATATTTTCAATTTATACGTACTCTACTAGTGACAAAATATAAAATATTGTTTGGTGTTGCTATTTGTTGTTAACTAAAAGTATTTAGTCAACTAATTTTTATTTGGTTTGGCCTAAATATTTAGCTATAAAAAGTTTAAAAAAGTGAATACTTTTCTCGCTCCATAACATCTTCATTCGTCACTAAAGTTATACTTAAGTTCAAACGTAATTATTTATAGGTAAAAATACCACAGGTTTTCCCTAACAAACGAGCATCACAGCTCAAACTCCAAATACACTTATCTTGCCAGTTAATGGGTTTATGTGGTTTGAGTTTTGGATTGGAGTATCGAGTTTTATTTGTTAGTAAAGAAGTTCCGTTCTACTTCTATATAAGTGCAATTGAGTGAAGCCCTATAATATATATATACGCTTCCCCCTATTCCCCCCGTACCCTTCATATTCAAACGGATACCAGACTCTCATATTCGTGGACCAACGGTGGTAAACCCTTCTAGGAGAAGCTATCTGATTGAACCAGGTCAGGGTCAAAAACTAGACCTCGCTGTAACCTTGAAACCATACCTGATGATAGTGACACCTTGGTCAGCGTAACCACCAGTACGGGTAGTTAGTTCTTCCATACAATTTTATAGAGGTATCTGTATGTATAATAACTGTCCATAAGTATTTTCGTAATTCCTGATTAGCTAAAAACACAAACTTAAATTTGGGGAAATTAGAGCAAGCCCACGAAAACATATTATACCTAAAAGTCTATAAAAAATAATATGTGTACACTTTAAATTATACTGATCTTAACTAAAAAAGCACCACATTATGATAAAAATACGTGCTTTACTTTGATTTATATCCTGGTATTGATAACTATATGCCTGGGATCGGCAACCTTTTTGGGCCCGGTCAACTTACACATTCATCAAAGGTCCCGCGATCACCCTTCGTTTCACCACTCTACTTTTAATTCTTCTTTTTCTATACAACTTGTATTTATTCCTTAAATTCAATATTCCCTCCAATACTTATGTGCTTGACTTTGTATAAAATACATAAAATAAATAAAGTCTACACTTCATTTACCCTGAAAGGTTACCTTGACAGTTTACACTATGGCCCTCTCTTATAAGCTGTACCATAGTGGAACCAAACAAGGTAAGCTTCATTGTCCAAACTGTCTAAAGCGCCACTCTTATGTTAGACTGGCCTGCTAATGATGGGATGATCAGGGTTCAAATCTCGGTCAGGTCTATTGAGGATGTTTTTTCCTGATTGGTTTCTCACTCTCCTTCCAAGCAAATTCAGGTACATTACCTCTAAAATTCTTCCTTCCTCATCTGTATCACATAAGAGGAATCCCCAAATATGGGTACATCCTGAACAGATGTTAAAACGTGGTGGTATGTGAAGGCTAGGTGTTATTAGGAATCACAACTTGTGAATGTGTGGAATGGCAAGACTCCGCCGTGGTTCGGATTCCACGTTAAACTGTAGGCCCTTCATTTCATCTCGCAATCACCTTACCATTACACATTAGCGTAAGTGCATATAACCCGAACGGGTAGTAAGACGCGGTGCTAATAGTAATAGTAGTAGTTATTAGGAATTATAGTGTTGCTATAATCAACCTGTCATAAAGAGGCTTGGAAATAAGTTCTTTAAAAAAATCAAGATACATATTTGAAGATCTATAAACAGGCTAAGAAGATGTTTTGTGTATTAATAAAATAAATAAGTATTCATTTTCCAATCATATGCTACGTTAAACTCTTTTCAACTGTTTTGACATTATGTGTAATGTGTGCTTCATCATGAAAGATTTATGTGTTAGAATTTAATGAGTTATGACACTGGACTAGAATTATTTTTTTTCTCGATTCGGTCATATAATTTTTTATTTCTTAGTTTTCCCCTCCATGGTTTTTAATCACCACGTTAGTTTTAATGGTTGGATGACCTAAGATTACAGTTGAAAGCATTATCACATTGAGTGACCTAAATGACCTATAAAAGTTCAAATGTCAGATTTCCGACACTTCTTTATCGACTAACTTAGCACCGTGGCTTATAGATAACTACTCAGAGAAGACAAATAGCGCCTATTCCAAATACATAGTAGCATGCTATTTCAACAACATTGTTGCTAAGCTCCAATGTCAAACCGTTTGATAACTAGACATAAAATATAATCGTGGTGGCAAATGTGTTCATGTATGTTGATTCAATCAATTTACTTGATTAATAGCCACGTAGCCCCTAATGTGTTATCATAAGTATAGACCATATACACTTTAATGTCTATTTCTCTTAATAACGAAGTGTTTAGTTAATTTGTATTGCACTGCTTATATTACTAATTAACAGAACTATTCACACATTTACACTAGCCGAAGGTAGACATTAAAGGAACTACACAAACGTATTTTCGCGGAGGGAAATATCGAAGCGATATAGCAGTTTCTGTCCACGTGTTCATAAAAGTGGTTGTAATATGGTTCTCAATGTTAAATCCTATAGAATCCTACTAATGTGTAGAAATGAAAATCTTGTATGTGTTGTTTTATGCTCAATCACGCCTAAAAACAGTATCGATTGTACTGAAATTTCTCACGGATACAACTTGGACGTTTTTTTTAACACATAGGCTATTTTTTATATTATTATTATTATTATTGTTAGCACCGCGTCTTACTACCCGTTCGGGTTATACGCACTTACGCTAATGTGTAATGGTAGGGTGATTGTGAGATGAAATGGAGGACCTACAGTTTAACGTGGAATCCGAACCACGGTGGAGGCCTGGCATTCCTCACATTCACAAGATGTCTTGTCAGAGGTGAAGGAAGGGTTTGGTAATCAGATAAATCTGTGCCGGGACCGAGGATTGAACCCCGGCCGCCAGCACAGAAGTCTGACACCTTACCCCTAGACCACCAGGTCACCATATTTATTATATTAACACCCAATAAAATTGATTTTTTTCCCCAATATCCTATCTTAAATCACGTGTTAAATCTTTAAAATGCTCCTATTAAATTTGGATATATATACATATATTCCTATCTTACTTGAATGACAAATCTACTCCAAATACAAAGAGTAGTTTACAGAATACATTTCAATCTAATATCCAAAGCGAAACTATGTGTTGGTTGTTTTTATTCACACTACTAGGCAAATCGTGTTTAATTAACGTTCTACATCTTTATTCTATTTGATCTTAAATTCACCTGGATAAATATTCAGACTAATAAGTGGTGGCTCATGTATATGAGCACATGTGAACGTGAACACACTATATTTTGACTATAATTATATACGATTTTAGTTTTAAATAATTAGGTGGTCTAACTAAATCTATGGGATAAGTTATTAGTTATTACCCTAAGCAATCACGTGCTTCTATTGTAATTAGTTATTGGTGACCTGGCGGTCTAGGGGTAAGGTGTCAGACTTCTGTGCTGGCGGCCGGGGTTCAATCCCCGGTCCCGGCACAGATTTATCTGATTACCAAACCCTTCCTTCACCTCTGACAAGACATCTTGTGAATGTGAGGAATGCCAGGCCTCCACCGTGGTTCGGATTCCACGTTAAACTGTAGGTCCTTCATTTCATCTCACAATCACCCTACCATTACACATTAGCGTAAGTACGTATAACCCGAACGGGTAGTGAGACGCGGTGCTAATAATAATAATAATTATTATTATTATTATTATTACAATTAGCGCTTTTCTGGTGTAATGTTGGCAACTGTGTCGTATTTGAAAGCTAGAGATAGTTCTTGTATACAGTTTGGCAGAATGGTGTGAACGCTAGAAGTATTTGTTAAAGTTGAAGTACCATTGCGCAGCCGCATTGATATTTAGCATGGGGAATGTGCACTTCTATTGCTGTGAACATTTTGGTGTCTAAACTATCTCGCCCTTACCACAACCCTTGAGAGTCGAGCCATTCGAGCTGATCCAAGCAAACTAAGACGTCTGTGAGCCTCAAGAGTCCAGTTACTATTCAGTCGAGGTTAGGTAACCAAGTAATTTGAACGTATAAATTATCTGTTTCTATTTTGATTGTTAGCTCTGGAGTGAAGTTTAAAAATACATATATATATACATAAGATACTTTGGTTAAGTCTTGTGTTACTACATATATGATATAGTTATTTATATTATAAAATCATATTAACTTAAAGAAAATTGTAGTTTTTATTGTAATGTTTTTTTTAACGATGAACACGACTCAGTATGTGGCTTTGCCTCTTTTTCCTTTGTACCATTCAACTAATAAAAACAGGCTCAGTAAACTGGTTATATTTTTTATTTAAGAAAAATACTCTTTTAGCTAATTTAAAGTCTTCACTCATCAAGTCATAGACAATGTACCGCATATTAAAGAGTGTAGGATGGATTGTCTCTTACTGGTTGTGGTAATTATATCTAACAGTTACTCTCTGTGTATATATTTATGTAGGCCTACATAAATATGCCAATGTGTGTATGCCTATTTATACGTACGTACGTACGTGCCATGTTGATTTAATTAAATTCTATACAGGCCAATTTCCTTATGTTGGTGTTTTATTGATAAAATCAAACTAAATATGTCTGTATATATTTTCAAAAAATTCTTCAATACAATTTTTATTCTGTGAACATCCTAATTTTTACATCACCAGCCACCGGTGATATCGATATAAGTATTCGCCCATTAAAAGGCAACTTAAACACAAGAATAAAGAAATAATGACTATAGTAAATAATCGGTCTACATAAGTGCATAACCCAAACGGGTAGCAAGACGTGATGCAAAAAAAACCATCTTCTAGCTGCCAGCTACCACCACTCTATGGTGAACAGATTACCTATTCGGATATATAAAGAACTAAGAAACAGGGAAAACGGAAACTTGTTATTAACCAACGTTCTTTGGAAACATTAGTTTTTGCTACCACACATACTGTGAGCCTGACATATTAAACTGCGTGGTTGTTGTTGCGGAAGGATACCAAATAAAAAACCATAAAGATCTCAATTGTTTTTATAATAATTTATGTAGGCTAGTGGACATGCACCTAGAGCTTTTTTTATTTTTATCCAACTAACTATATAAAAATGAAATGTTGTGTCTTTCTCTCTCTCTCTCTCTCTCTGTCTGTTAGTTGCCTTATCTCGCTCAAAACGCTGTATACTTTAATTATACATGGGAAATTTAAAAAAATGCAACAAAGCAAGGGGATTACTTGAAATATACATCAAAAATATTTGATATTTACAAGTGGAGGTTGGTGAAATGAAGGCTTTCTAAATTTCAAAAAATTATGTAAAATACTTATCTCTGTGGTACATGATTTCAATTTGTCAGGTAGGCAGGTGTAAGAGCTACGCCAAAGAGTTTGTTCGTCTGTAATGAGCATTGTCTATCTACCACACACAGAGGTCTGTAACTTTAAAAGTTAGTATCCCCTGTGCATTAACATGTGCACTTTGAAGTCGTAATTTTAAAATTTGGATTATATATTTTAATTAATTACAATCAATTAACTAAAAAAAAATCTTAAAAAACTGTAACTTATAAATACAATGCGAAATAATTAAACCACCCAAAATGACCATTTCACTACTCGGTTCTTTGGGTAAATGTTCTAATGCGTCACTCTTGTATTTGACTGAAATGTCAATTACGTGGAGATGAAGTTCGAATCCTAGTTAGATGTCCTGAGCTTTTTTTTTTCCCCAAATAGTTTAACGATCTCTCTCTCGTCATGTGTGGATACACTTCCTCTTCAAACTTCTTCGTCCTTATTAAATAGGTGTAGCAAGTAAATTCCATTCGCCTTAGGAGTGGTGGTAACTGGCAGCTTGCAGAAGATGTTAAACAGTTAAAATAAATAAACAATTAAAACAGATTGTTTGTTGTGAAAGTTTTTACATACAAACGTAACAACAAATCAACATAGGGTCTTATAGATTATATAGCTTGACGAATGGATACATTAGAGTATATCTGTTAGGGTAGGCTAGCTTTCACTTACCTACACTCCTACCGTAGACATATGCGTAAACCGAAAGGGTAGTGAAACGTGGCGAAAAGAAACCTTTTTAATATAAAGTTAATCTATATTGAATAACCTGTTGGTGTAAGCCCCGTGGTAGGGTAAAGGGGGAATATGTTCCTAGGAACTGGGTTAGAAACCCGTATCCTTTTACTAGAAGAGACCTAATTATAAACTAATTTATAAACGCTAAGAGCTGTTCAAAAAACATATTTGTTGTTTTATTTTTAAATCAACCAAATAATCTATCAGATTCAAAGGTATTTCTATTTTTTGTCCATACATTCAAAGGCATACAATAAAAATGTCCAATTATCCGTTGTGTTTAAGTGGCCTGATCCCAGCTGTTGGAATGAGTACATTCCTTCAGACGCCACCTAGTAAGGTAAACAATGTCGATCTTTCTAGCCCACCTTGCACCCCTTCTCCCCCCCTAGTCTTCCTCCCATCAAATTATTTATTTGTTTGTAGGAGGCTAGAGTTAAGGTGCTGGCGCCAGCTCGTGGGGGGTGATGCCCCCTCTCTTGTTGGTAGGAAAGGAAGATAGGAGGGGGGAGGGGGGTTGAGGGGACTCTAGACAGGGTAATAAGCCCCAAGTCTAGTGTCAGACTGACCGGATAGCTTGCTTGTCTGCCTTGCTTGCTTCTCGCTTGCTTGACTTAACGCTAGCTCACGTTGCTTTCCTTACCTTTTTGTTAGATCTTTCGTTACTTCAACGCCATAGTAGTAGCGATTATGCACGGTTGACGGTTTTTGTTTATTAACAGCACTCACTAGAAAATTACTTTGAGAATTACCATTTATTATTTTTTATTAGACCCAATTTGAATTGAGATTTGTTTTATATCCACATATTATACTCCCCACTTTTATTACCACTATTTGAGAAAACTTATCTAATCGCACGTGGTAATATTCTTCCCGGCATCCTTGGTTCGGATCCTGACAGGGTTATTATACGATCTGATCGCCCTGGATTCACGTGCGTCAATTTATATCTCAGCGCTAGATTTAAATACTTAAGGGTGACCTGGCGGTCTAGGGGTAAGGTGTTAGACTTCTGTGCTGGTGGCCGGGGTTCAATCCTCGGTCCCGGCACAAATTTATTTGATTACCAAACCCTTCCTTCACATCTTGTGAATGTGAGGAATGCCAGGCCTCCACCGTGGTTCGGATCCCACGTTAAACTGTAGGTCCTCCATTTCATCTCACATTCTCACAATCACCCTACCATTACACATTAGCGTAAGTGCGTATAACCCGAACGGGTAGTAAGACGTGGTGCTAATAATAATAAATACTTAAGTATATTGTGTTTGGGTGCCAGGTAGTGTCACGCTCCCTACCTACGATAAGATTGGGTTTGATTTAAATGGAAGATAACATAAATTAAAGATCACCAATCAATAACTAGGATTAATTTATTCCAAATTTATGTTCTGGTAATTTAAATAATTAATATTATATAAATAATTAAAGTTGGGTTGGAGTGACGTTGTGAGTGCTTAGCTCTCGTCTGATCCGTATGACCGTGTGATCGCGAAAGTTTAATACAAGTCTGATTTCTTTGATTGTGTAACCACGAGTCTCTCTCCAATAAAAGAAAAACCACGAGGCCTTCTTGCAACCCTCTCGTGGTCCAGAAATAAGCCAAGGTCGCTTTCACTGTCACTTTAAAAACTGCAACTCTGGTCGGGGAGATCTTTTACAATTTGTCAGGTGACCTGGCGGTCTAGGGGTAAGGTGTCAGACTTCTATGCTGGCGGCCGGGGTTCGATCCTCGGTCCCGGCAAAGATTTGTCTGATTACCAAACCCTTCCTTCACCTCTGACAAGACATCTTGTGAATGTGGGGAATGCCAGGCCTCCACCGTGGTTCGGATTCCACGTTAAACTGTAGGTCCTTCATTTCATCTCACAATCACCCTACCGTTACACATTAGCGTAAGTGCGTATAACCCGAACGGGTAGTAAGACGCGGTGCTAATAATAATAATAATAATAATAATACAATTGTCCTCTTCTTTACTTCTAGTTTTTTTATGTAATTATCGTAAATACTAAAAAACGCAATATGTATGCTAGAAACTGAGAAATGATGCTCCACGTTCTTTAATGTAACCAACTCTTAAATCTGGCTATAGTTAACATGAAATCTGTTATGATTCACGTTTAATAACATTCTTCTTGGGTTTTTTGGTTAGAGTAGTTGATAATATTGCCAAGGGAGACTGGTTTGAATACGGGGTTTTTCTACCAAATTTATTTACGGTTACAGAGAGGGTTTATAGTGTAGTCTAAATTGAAACTAAGTTAATTAGGTGTACTGCATTAAATTAAATTATGTTATAATTCGCGTGCAAATATATTCGGTATTCTTAGTAAGTTAACTCCAATAAAAACATATTAAAAATATACTACAAGTGTTTTCATATGTGGTAAATTCTCCTTTTATAAAATGCATTTAAACATTTATTAGTGACTAACTTCAAATCAATGTGCCGATATACAATCACGTATTTTGTTTGATAGCATTTTAAATCGTTCCCGTAATGGATCTCTAGCGGTTGTTGAAGAACGTATGGTTTGGTAGTTTTGATGCAGCCTAACCTTGATAATACTGGTACCGAAATGCATAAAAAATAGGCGTACTGTTCACTGAAGAGTACTATTAACTAATATACACATTAAAGAAACCTCTGTAAAAAAGATAATCAAAGTTCGACAAATAGGAATAAATTAAATAATAGACACCGTTATAAAAATATGTTGCTAAGAAAAGAAGAGGATCAATGCTCACCAAGGTGCATTAGGGTTAACCGAGCGTTGCCTCAAGATATTTTTCTACCCGACCTAACTGCCGTGGCTCAAGGCAAGGTTAGTATTCACTCGATTAAACTATCTAGCTCTACAGCTCAGTATACTCTTACATATATATATAGTGTACTGTTAGTTTATGTTTGTTTTTCGTAGGCATGTATACATTTTCATATTCTTACATAAAAAAAACACTCACATTGGATCAGCTTGAGTGAGATACGAACGCCTGCCTTCCTATTACAAGAGTCATATAGTTAAGGGAGAGCTTGGTGCCTTAGAACAGTGTTCGCAAAATTACGGCCAACGATACATATTTGACTGGTCTGCTTTTCTGAAAAACTTTTATACCACCATCCGGCTTGCAGTTATATAATAACACTAAAGATAAAACTTGGTATCTAGGGTTATCATAGGGTTGCCCCGAGGGGTTTTTCGAATTAGATATCTAACCCTAAAATTAAGGGTAGTTTACTGAAGGGCAAAATGAGAAAAGTAGATTTTCTCAAAATTGGCTATAGCGAATTTGATTAAATTTAATTTATAAACATTTATGAATATTCCAAACAAAATTGCTTCTCTCGATATTTGGGAAAAATGAATTTAAGGGCTCCAGTCTAAAGCG
Organism: Timema douglasi; assembly: GCA_901482245.1. Taxonomy (NCBI): domain Eukaryota; kingdom Metazoa; phylum Arthropoda; class Insecta; order Phasmatodea; family Timematidae; genus Timema; species Timema douglasi. Next base: position 55,779 of record CABEEJ010000370.1, on the reverse strand, counting down.
TATTTTTTTTAATTTGAGATATGAAATTACTTATCGTTACAAATATGTAGGTCTATTTATAATACAAATATTTTAGAGAAGCATATTTTTATAAAACCAATAACTTTCAAGCTATACGTTAATATATATATTTTTTAACTTTTCGAACAAAAAAAAGGTAAAAGTATAGCGACCGCAAAAGAAATCTAACCTGAAATGTTAATGGATGTCGACGTCTCAAGACACCCCCTCCCCCCCAACCCTAAAAGTGGTCTTTTTAATGCTGTTTTTTTGTGTGTCTGTTTAAACTTAAAATTAAGAGTAGTTTAGGAAAGGGCGAAAAGAGAAAAAAAAATGATTTTCTCAAACTCATCTCTAACGATTTTGATTAAAATTCGTATATAAGTGTTGATTAAGATTATAAATAAACTGGCTATTTTCATTTTCCATGAAAATGAATTTTAGGGTACTTTACAGAAGCAGAAACTTCCGTATCTCCGAAACTATTTGAGATACTAAATAACTTATCATTGCAAAATTGTAGTACTATTAAAAATAAAACCTTTTAGATGAAATATAATTTTATAAATCCAACAGTTTCTGGGATATTGGCAAATATATTAATACAATTTTGTGATCTTTAGTTGTAAAGAGGTACTACTTTAGTTTTAAACCAATAATTCTCCAATGCCATAAAGTAATTAAATATAAGTAAGTCTTTAAAAGTTTAAGTTGTTTTTCCTTAAACTTCTTAGAAGAAATGTTTGTACAATAATGGTCTATATCCATTTTAGACTCAATAGTCAATATTTATATTTTTTACTGGTCAAAATTTATAAATGAGGAATTTAATAGCAATGCGATGGCATGAAGATTTTCAACACCTATTAAAATGTCGAAAATTTTAACCGGATGTTGAGATTTTAATACGAAGGGTTGACCTTTGTGGACCCAACATTGATATTTTTTTATCGGTCCAAACATACAAATGAGGACGTTAATTCCTTAAGAACAAAATTATAAAATTATAAAATTTTTAACCGGGACTAAAAAAAAGTTTACTTAAGTATAGTGCAATTTATGCTTGGGTTTGCTAGTGTATCTTATTTCGTTTCCCATTTATTACGAGTTTTGAGTAAATATCTCCGTTTTTAAACAATAGAGCGAGAAAGTCCGTGTGGAATTCCGTACTATTTATTTTTATTATTGCTTGTTATGGTAGCTTTTACTACAAAAACTGACAACAAATCATTATATGTATGGTCATGCTGATCATTAAATGTTTTAGTGAATGGACACACGAGAGTATATGTGATGTCTTTGATAACTTTTTTTTTTCAGAACCAGGTCTTAAGCTTACTACCTGTTCTGGTTATAAGTTTTTGAACTATTATTATTATTATTATTATTATTATTATTATTATTATTATTATTATTATTAGCACCGCGTCTTACTACCTGTTCGGGTTGTACGCACTTACGCTAATGTGTAATGGTAAGGTGATTGTGAGATGAAATGGAGGACCTACAGTTTAACGTGGAATCCGAACCACGGTGGAGGCCTGGCATTCCCCACATTCACAAGATGTCTTGTCAGAGGTGAAGGAAGGGTTTGGTAATCAGATAAATCTATGCCGGGACTGAGGATTGAACCCTGGCTGCCAGCATAGAAGTCTGACACCTTACCCCTAGACCGCCAGGTCACCTCAAGTCTTTGTACTAATTACGATAATATATATACTTTTTTGTACCGCGTCTTACTGTCCGTTCGGGTTATACGGACATTTTCCTTAAGAAAGGAGGAAAACAAGTAAAATTATACCCCACAATTTAATATTGTATTTAAGATTTCTTCAAAATTTTTTTTACCGAAGTTGAACAGTATTCTGAATTAATCAAAGAGACATGTAATAAATTCCTGTAATGGATTTTGATGGTTGATGGGCCTTTTTGTACTATTAAGACTACCTATTCGAGAAAAGGCACCCAGTGCTAAAACATATGAATATTAATAAGTTAGTATCTATTGAAAAGGTAGATAGAAAGAGTAGGGATAAACTTACTGGAAAAAAAAAGTTTATGTCAGGTAACTTACTTTCAGGAGAGTACTAATTTTTGCTTGGAATTAAAGGTATAATAAGATATAAAGTGTTTCTTGTGATTCGACGGGGTTCTTTTTGAAGCCATGGATATTCAATAAGACTAAAATAATATAGAAATACTATAAAAAACATAACATCATTTAATGCGTAAATGTAAAAACGATCATTTTGAACTAAAAAAAAAACTATACTAAATTAAAGTTACAAGTATAGATTAACAATAAGATTATTATATAAATTATCCTAAGCTATCAAATAGGCCTATTCATATAGACAGGATTTATTGATAAAATAGCCGTAAAAGATTTACATGAAATTATAAATTAGAAAACACTTTAAACCCAAATTCTCAAATAAATTTGAATTTAAAACTTTAATAGCTTCCAATTTGAATGATTTAACAAGATTTTACTCTAGTTGAGTTATCCACAACAATTACCAAGTGGGCTATGCTGTAATACTTGCCTTTCTTCAATTAACATAAACAGAAAGGATACTTTTAGATCCGTGTCCTGGTAAAGAGGTTAGGATTTGCAAATTTAATTTTCACTGATCCCCAATTATTATTATTATTAGCACCGCGTCTTACTACCCGTTCGGGTTATACGCACTAACGCTAATGTGTAATGTTAGGGTGATTGTGAGATGATTGAAATGGAGGACCTACAGTTTAACGTGGAATCCGAACCACGGTGGAGTCCTGGCATTCCCCACATTCACAAGATGTATTGTCAGAAGTGAAGGAAGGGTTTGGTAATCAGATAAATCTGTGCCGGAACCGAGAATTGAACCCCGGCCACCAGCACAGAAGTCCGACACCTTACCTCTAGACCACCAGGTCACCTTGGTCCCCAACCTCTCTCCAAGATAGTGTGGGTGAATTATCTCCATGTCACCCTCTTAATCTTAAATACATCACAGTCTTGCTAATCTGAACCCATGGTAGTCTGGAGGACTCAGTAACCCAATCCTCCCCGAGTTTGGATCCCTCCAACCATTAGCGTAAATAGGGGGCGGGGGGGTTGATAAGAGCTAACCCTCCGCCCCACTCTTCCAATAACATCCAAAGTTTTTAATATTAAACTTAAATTAAAGATAGTATTTTTTAAACTTCTACTAACTTATAGAAGCATTCACTTCTCAAAAAATTGCCAGGGAGAGACCATTCCAAATACATTATTTAAGCATCCAGTTTTCAAAAAAACACTTCCAATTGAATATCCCTCTAAGTGGTTTTTAGAAACATCTGATTTTTAACAGAAACACCCGTAATCGCTGATCTAAATAGATTCTATATGCATATAGTAGTTTAAAAACCAAGATAGGAGTACTTAACTTAGCTTCTGAAAGAATTTACTTTTCAAAAATGTTTTGGGGGAGGGGGGGGGGGCGGAAAACCACATTCAATAGATTCTAAAGGCATCTAATTTAAAAAAAAATCAAGGTGAAAACCATTCCAAATCTTCTAAGGGCATCATATTTTAAAATTT
>CABEEJ010000370.1:33048-47487 GCA_901482245.1 Timema douglasi | reverse complement strand
TTATATCGTTGTTACACTCGGACATACATTCAAACTATCTGTAGTTGGATCGTCATAGTTTGAATATGTTAGAATGTTTACAAAATACATGTAAAATGGCCCCAACATTGTGGTATGGAATGGTTTAATTCATATTTACAGGATTAGCAAAGTTACAGTAGCCCCATGGCTTCTTTGGTGCTGACTGACAGCTCACAGCTGACTTCTGATAGTTAAAATTTAGGTATATACCTAAATTTTGATTGTCAAAAGTGACAGCTGCTAAACACAAGTTTTTGCAGATCATCTGGTTCAGCGTAGGGATACGTAATTTGGTCTGGTAATTGTTTAAAGCTGTCAATTGTCAGCTGTGAACTGTCAGTCAGCACCAAAGAAGCCATGGGGCTACTGTAGTTGGCACTGTACCTTTATGCTCTCAGCCAATGGTCATCCCCATGTGGGGTGTGTGGAGCATAGCCTACATGTGTCTGGTCTGACTAAGAGTGCGGGGGTGAGAAAATATCTCATTTGCATATTTAAAAAGCTCTGCTTAGTCTGGAAACACTCAAATACATGCCACTGATATACAGTTTTTTTAATTTTAGCATCGCGTCTTACTAACCGTTTGAGCTATACGATTGGTACTAATCACGCTTGTGATTTCACGAATTGGGAAGGCTATATTTAGAAGAAGTGTGTACGCATTTGTGTGGATGGAGAGTGAAAAACAATTTTGGAAAAAACCACTCCGAGTACATCCCACTGAAATTCAAACCTCAATCTCCCAGTCATCGGCCGTCAGGTCTGCTGCGAGAACAGCGCCTTAAACTACGCGGCCCCACTGAAGCGGGTATATTTGTTATTACGCTCAACCCGTATCGATGGGTTTGTGGCTAAGTCGTCAACCTTATATGGTCTGTTTTGGTGGTGACGGGGAGCTTAGGGTTCAAAATCCCATCCGGATGCTGAAGGACGTTTTTAATAAATGGGTTTTCCACTATCCCTTCACCCAAGTGTGGCTACATTTCCTCTAAAATTCTAATTTATTCATCCCTTCCCCATTAACATGATCAATACACTTACACATATGTGTGTAACCCAAACGGGTATGTGATTCTGCGGAAAATTAAAAAAAAAACTTGACTATTCTCGTGTAAACCATACACTTTAGTTGGAATTAGGTAGAAATAACTTTCTAGAAAATACAAAGATAATTATTTTGTGTCCAGCATTAATATCATTTTAGTTGATAAGTTATAAAAAATAGCCTTGCGTCTTACTACTCTTTAGGTTGTACGCATATTGTTATTAGTATCATTACTATTATTATATTATAATTAGGTGACCTGGCGGTCTAGGGGTAAGGTGTCAGACTTCTGTGCTGGTGTCCTGGTTTCAATCCTCGGTCCCGGCAAAGATTTATCTGATTACCAAACCCTTCCTTCACCTCTGACAAGACATCTTGTGAATGTGAGGAATGCCAGGCCACCACCGTGGTTCGGATTCCACGATAAACTGTAGGTCCTCCATTTCATCTCACAATCACCCTAGCATTACACATTAGCGTAAGTGCGTATAACCCGAACGGGTAGTAAGACGTGGTGCTAATAATAATAATATATTATAATTATGACTATATAGACTATGTATTGTATCATGGCCACAATTAGCCAAACTAGTAGCAATCTTGAAAACCTGTGCAATGTTTTAAAGAGAGCGCAGCTACTATTCTTTAGCGATGTTTAGTGGCAAGTATATACGCAGAAGATATACAATTAGGCCACATATTCTGACAATTTCATACTAAGTATAAATTAACTTTTTAACTTTCAAATAAACGCAAAATTTCAGAACATTGTGTGTTGGCTATCAAATTTATTTTCTCTCTTAATATATTTCTTAATTTTAAAAAACAAAGATTTTTCAAGAATTTCCATCAACGTTTTAATTTCAAGCACAAATTAATATAACGATTCAGTTTTATAAAATATGTGATTAACTTATTATTTTTGAGTTTTTGTATTGTTTAATTTCTAGAGCGTTTACTTCATATTTTAAGTAAAAGCTTCCCTTCTAAATTTGGTACGAAGAAAAAAAAAGCAAGGTTTTTGGGGTAGTAAATAAAGTTATTCCTTCTATAGGAATGTGTGAAAGAAACTCCAAAGACCTACTATACCAGGATATTCCATTAACAAAGAAATAGAAGGAACATAGATTTCACAAAAAAAAAAAAAAACTTTTCTGGTCTCATGTTACTTGTAGGATTGGCCTAATGTATTTCACTCCATCTCCAAAGAGTGGGGCAAGAGTTCAATCTTAATCGACTACAATTTGGGGCGGTTCCCTTTTTTTTTTTGTTTTTCTTCGATGAATGCTCCGTAGCTTTCTTAAATTTTCATTGATATTTTGAATAGAGGCTAACCATAATACAATTATAACTAAAGCGAGTTAATACCATAGTTATTTCTGAACTATATTGGTGGTCATACAGACTTAATGCAAATATATTAAATTATGACTTGATGGTAACGTTATGGTCTTGTTCTTAATCACGGTCAGGTCTATTCAGGGTGTTCCCAAGATCACTGGTTTACCACTCCCTTTCCATGATGGATTAATTAGAAAACATATTATATTTTATAATTACGGTCATACCTAAATCTATAATTAATATTCTTTAAATATAAAAATGATACCTGGACATGGGAATCGAGCCCGAGATATTTTGCTTAGCACGCCTATGATCTAACCACTGAGCTATCCAGGAATTTCTCAGGGCTCAGGGTAATTCTTCAATCATATTTTAAGGCAGAGTCTATGATTGACTTGCGTAAATCGTCAGCTACATATGTGTGATCAATTAAGACTACGAGCTATCAGATAACGCAGCCGCCTTCAATTCGGTAAGGTTTTTTGCTACTCTCTCTATCCATGCTAATGCTGAGACAGTTCCTCTAAATGCTAATTCCAGCTTCTCTACCCTAGTAGTCAAATTCATATGCATGCGTATAGTCCAAATAGGTAGTGAGACGCGGTAAAGATACCCGTCACCAGTAAACAAGAAAATATAAGAAGGTTGCCTTTCTCCACATGCTCACCGTTGTGGGTAGATGACTATTTTTTTTTCTCAATTATGTCAACCTGCAATATGTCCATAATGACCGGGCGGCGAAGATAGTGCCAACTTCTGCGGATAAAGAGTGTCATGGGGTCAGCCCAACGAACCCTCCAGCAATTAATCTCAATTTTATGGACCAGATTCACTATTGTTTATTCAAGTAGCTCCTTACGTTTCTCACGAGACTGAGTCAACCCCGTTCCAAACCCACTGCTTCACAGACCATCTTGAAGCGCAGGGGTTCGAACCCGGGATTTCTGTATCCGATGCCCTGAACTCTGACCCCTACACCACATAAGTGATCAAATAACTAATTAAAATATACAAAAAACATTCTGGTTCATTTTTAATTCCACACTGTAGCTGCATAGTGATTGAGCCTAAAAAAATCTGTAGGATAAACACATTCAATGATGTGTAATGGTTTCAATAAGTTTAGCTTTAACATAATTATTTATTTTAGCTTTGAATTAGTTTGAAACTCGATTATATTACCAATCCCCTCAAGCTTTATTTTCGACCTTTCCCGCCTCTAGCTACTCCCTCCCGTCTCATTTCTAGTGACACAATCTTATAGAAGTAAAGTGCTCGCCTCAGGACTCGATATTCACAGGTTCAAACCTTGATGACGTAAACGTATTACTACCAAGTGATTCATAGCACAACTTCCTACGTAAAGGAATTAAAGCCTTCGGTTGCAAGTCGATTATGACATGTGAAATATCTCTGGAAAATATATGTGATACTTTTCTTGCAAAATGTGTAGACACTTTATCGTTCGATCATGGGATTGTGTGGAAAGCAACGGTAAAACAATTGGAGTTCATGACTTCTCTAAAATACGTGCTTTCTAACAAAGACAGCGGGTGGGCGTCGCTAACAGGCCACTGAAATTAATACACACACTGATCGAGATGAATGAGGTAGCATTTCAAAACCAACCTTAGGAATTTATACATAGCTAATATATTTTCTCCCTCTCTTTATGTATATATAATCAATTGATATATAAAGGGATTGGTTAGTAATGGGCTCACGAGAATTGATCAATTTGATCCATCCTCTCACCTTTGATTGTCTAAAAATAGAACAGTAAGCAACATCTTCAGTAAAGTTAACGTATTGCCCTACGTGTCGAATGTGCTTGCCTTATTTACAGATTACATTACTGTTTTACAGTATATTTATCGTAAGATGCATAGTCACTAGTCCCTAGTAAATTTGGTTCTTCTGTTTTGTTTATTGTCTGGTAAATCTTTTCAAATATTCTCTAACAAATAGCTACTCATCTTTTCTAATTTTCTCCATGTTATTCCGTATAGTTCGAGATAGTCCGAAGTTTCAGCAATCCGACTTAGTCTGGGTCGCAACCCCCTCAAATTAGCGAGACTACACTTTTTATATATAATTATATATATGATGTATATTTTATATAGCGAGTGTATAAATTATAAAATTATACATATTATACTACTATAAAGCAACATAGCTGACTCACCCACTGACATTAATGTTTACCCACTTCCAGATGAAATATAAACTTGAAATTTGTCAAACTTATAGCTTCTAGCCTGTAACCGACGGGAAAATCCCAAAAAAATAAAAAAAAAACTTTTAACACCCCAAAAAAGTTAAAATAATGGAGCAACTTTAAAGTGGGCGGGACCCTTCTTTAGAGGTCACGTGTGGCTAAACGGTAAGACCTATCAAAAAACGGCTCTAGAATTACATTAGTTTACATCCACTTGCAAAGAAAACTCGCTGGGGGTTACGCGATTACATATCAAATAGGCCCAAGTGCCTCTCCTTAGGCCATTTTGAGCTAGTTTTTCAATCCCCTACCACTTCTCAAGGTTTGCTGTTTAATCCGGGAAAACTCTGTAGGATGTTTATATTTGCTTACCAAATCGTTGGCCATGTAGACATAGGCGTTGGTCTTGTCTGGTTTGGTTTTCTAGTGACAGGGAGGTCAGGTTTCTTATCTGGTTGGGTGTGCTATGGCTTATTTCATTAAAATTGTTCTCACTCCCCCAACATTTTAATGGTGGTACACATCTTTTAAATTCTACTTCCTCATTGTTTTTACATTAGTGTAATTATTTGGCGAGCCCAGGGGGGTGGTAAGACATGTTGCACAAGAAATATAAGAAGGTAGGTTGTAATATAGCCATGAATTTGACCGGTGTACGTGATTAGGGTTTTAAAAGAATCTTCCACTTTTCCAGTCTGGATATCTCTCTTAGTTTTAAGTTTATCCTGACAATTGACACTCTTCACTATATATTCTAGATTTAGATGTATAAGAAAAAAAAAAAACCGGACATCCTCGGCTAAAAGGAAAAGAATAAAGATGAAAAGAGTTTAGTGAATCATGAACAGGCAGGCAGGCAGGCAGGCAAGCAGTGGAAGGTGAAGGGAGAGAAAGGAAGGGGTTTGCAGCAGAAGGCGCTGAATAAATATTGGTTTCACAGCCCATTCCACTGATGAAGTTGGAGGGAGTGTAGGTGCAAGGTCCTACACAGACAAGATTGGAAAGGAGGAGGGGTAGGGTTAAGGGGTTGAACTCCTATGGGGGATAAAGGCGAAGGGTGTTTTAAAGTGGAAGTGTACCGCATACAGAAGCTAATATTCAACCGAAAACTTACACCAAGATCTTGTACTTTCCTGAGGAAAAGTGTGTTTGTTCATGTGTATTTCTTTATCTGTGGATGTTTCATTAGAAAAGTTTATTTTTATTTTATTTTTAAACTGAAGAGGTAAGGAGGAGGAAATGAATGTTGTTGTTTTTTTTATTTAAACATAAACATATGGAAATTTGTTCAATGTTTTCTCTTCCTTCTGTCTTTTTGAAGACCTGAAGTATGTTTAGAGAAGAACGAGAGGACCTGACCGCAAAGCGATGAAGATCATGCCTGCCCATTAAGAGACCAAAGAACGACAGAAGGGACAGTATAAATACACTAGGTAAACTCTGTAGAAGGAACTTTGCGGTGGAAAATTTTTTCACAAGCTCTCACTTTTCAGACACGGTTTAAATTATGGCCTAATTATCTTCAATTATATAATTATTGAAACGTTAAAATGTATAAATTTATTCAAGCATTATTTAATTCAATGTATGAAACTAAAATATAAACATATTGAAAGCTATTTATTAAATTGATATATAATAAACAATTTAAGCATATCCTTTAAAAATTAAATGGTCAACCTACAAGACGTATGTCATTTGTCTCTAAATATATTGGATGGTGACTGGGAGGTGAAGGTTCAAATCTCGGCCTGTTGTGCAAGGGGTTGTTTTCTACATGTGATTTATTAGTGTAGTGTTCCTATATATATTTCACTCTTAAGTGAGAGCAAAAATCTAAAACAACTTTATTAGTCCCTAAAACCTGGATTGAGCAATAAATGTTTTATATAACACATTAAAATAGAATTACCCTGTTTACTGATTTGGAGATTTTCTATTCCTTTTATTTTTTTGAAGAGCATGTTATATAGATAAATAATAGTTCTGAATAAATGTCTCACTCTTGAGTCTAGACTAATACAATCGTGTTAGTTAAAGCACTCGTTTAAGGTCCAATTAACGTGTAAACTATATAACTATACGATAAAGTTTAATCATAATCCATTTCTAAGTGTAGTTTTCTGCATTATAGCTTGACAACAGTGATATATGGACCAGTTATTTATTTACAGAAAATTAAATTACTGTGTGCTAAAAAGTTGTAATTTAAAAAAATAAGAATGTTATATGAGTTAACATATTTCACTTCTAATGAATAAATGATAAAGTTGCATTAATATGCAATGATTACTATGAGATGTATTACATATCTAAGTTAAACGTGGAGCGAGACAGTCTCCTAAAGATATAGGTAGAAATTATATTTTTATCAATATAACCAAATTAGAATATTTTTCTAACTTGTTTTACTACTTGCCAGACATTTTAACTAGGCCATCGAGGCGGGGATTAAGAAAGTAGAATTTAGAATAAAGATCACTGGATTTGTGGTAAAGGAAGGTAAATCATACTCAGAACATCCATCTGGGATCTGAGCCGTAACCTCTTTTCAATGACAAGTCAGATTAAATGAGCACGACATTTAGCCCGCATGCCCATCGATGTGGATAGGTATGATAATACACCGGGGGCAGCTTCAAATAAATTAAAAATCCTGATGATTTAATTTTAATTAGTATTGTATTACTAAGAATATATTAAAAGCTACTCATTTAGGCCACATGCTCAAGTGCCAGTACTGCTCAAATACAATTGAACTAATAAAAATAATAAAGATTTGATGAATGTTTAAGGAATTTCATCATATTATTGGTAAACTCTCTCTCAACGTTTCAAACAGTTTACCTGAGCTGATCAAATATTTAAAAGCATATGTGTCAAAACCAAACGTTTACACCCTTGACCCCTCTTATTGCTTTTGTTGCATAGAATTATAATTTATGAATAATTCTTTTTAAATAAAATCAATCATTTATACATAGCGCTATATTGTTGTCAAATTATTTTTATAAGTAGAATTAATAGCGTGACAGGAATTGAATTTTTTTTATCAACCTAACAATTATAATTATATATAACTTATTGGAAAGAATAATTGTGAGAGTGAAAAAAATTCTGAACATAAAATTATAGGCCAATCTATTCCAAAGTTTATGAAACTATATTTAACTTGATACAATTATGCACTCCTTTTGAAATGATCAAATATAAAAACATGTCGACACAAAAGATAATATATTTGATATGTTTGGTTGTATATAACAGGTCCACTGAATCTATTTGGCTGAAGAAAGCCCAAATATTGCATTAAAATTATTTTAAGAACTCACTTATAAAAATACGACCGGGATTTCCGTAAAATATTTTCCGTTAATGAACGAAGTGAATTCAAAATAGTACGATAGACCGCAAAGATTTTCTTTTTCACTCCCTTATCTATAATTTGTGATATTTAATTAAAACTAGTAAGATTTTGTGAAACGAAATAATATAAGTAACAGTGTTGCAGAAACAGAGTGGGGAAAAACGTCATCACATTCCATCAACAAGCATAAATAAAATAATATACACCTTTACTGATACAAATTGAGAAATAGGTCAAATCTCTGTTCACCAAAGAGCATTACAATCAATTCCCGATTTTCGATACTTCAATTTATATACATATATATATATATATATTACTAATAGCTCAGAAACTGTTGTTTTTATAAGAATACTAGTGGATTGCAGCGATGACTGCAGATTATAGCACTAAAATGTATTCTAAACGTTTTATTTAGGAAAGATCCATACAATTAGCCCTCACTCGACTTTCTGGTTTAAAGTTTACTCGTCAACGTTATCAACTTAAAATTTATCTTTTGCTTTCGGTGTTTAATTTGAATGAAAACTTATATTTTCTTCTTCCTTCATGACACAATGAGAACTTTAAAAATTAACCCTCTCCCAGCTCTCTAATTACCTCGAAACCCATTATTTGAATCAAATTAACATCAAAGGCCACTATTTGGATATATTAAGCGTCAAAACCCTTTATTTGAAAACAAATGATAACCAAAACCCGTACTTAGATAGTTAAAATGGCTATTTTTAAGGGTTATTCAAGATATTTTGATCGTTTTTGAGCTTATAATACATACTGAAACATATTTAAACATCATTTTATCATAAGCGCAACAAAACCTAGACAATATTTTCATGAACTCACCAACTTAACATTTAATCTTCGAATTATGCTCATTAAAATTGATTTAAATGCGAATTAATGATAACATTCTAATAACAAATAAATTTTCCCCGTTCTAGGAATCTTAATTCAGATGTGTTATGATCAGCATCCAAAGAGAAATATTCATCCAAAGAGAAAATAATTATGTGTTCGGACCAACAAATAAAGATTGAGTTACTATTTTTTAGCAAAAGAAATATATTTTATTTAGAGATTAACAGCTATGCAGAAAATAACGGTTTCCATGGTGATTGAACAAAGAGTAAGAAACTGAAAATTTGCTGTGAATATCGAGATTTCACGGAAAACTAGTATTTTCCCCGACATCCTGGACTCCATTCCATTAAAATGAGTGGTCGTTTGTCAAAATCGGTTCAGTCATTTCCTCGTAATTTATATTCCCGGAAACTGGCTTATAAAATTGTATACAAGAATATATTTCGAATAAAGTTGGTTTTTTAATAGTACTACAACTTTAAAACGATAAGCAATATTGTATCTCAAATAGTTACTAAGATATAATTCAAATTGAAAATATCCATTCATGTAAACTATCCTCAATGTAATAGTAGCCTAGTATGGCGTATTGTCCCAATTTGACCTTTGACCTTTGACCACGAGCTGTGTGACGTAATCATTGCATATTATTCCTAATGATTCATACCTGGTGCCAGTATATTTCCGTCTGACTTAAATTTCCCCTCTGGTTATCTCCATGACGACATGGGGTTAGTGACCTGTTGTCCCCCTTCAATATCGCAAAGGTTTATTTCTGGTCTTCTATGTGGCAATGGGTTTTCCCTGATGACTGGCGCAAGTTTGGCGGCTTGACAAGACAGAAATAGAACACGACCTTGTATTATGTCGCAACCCTACCCATCTATGTGGCAATGGGTTTTCCCTGATGACTGGCGCCAGTTAGGCGGTTCGACAAGACAGAAATAGAACACGACCTTGAATGATGTCGCAACCCTCCCCTTCTATGTGGCAATGGGTTTTCCCTGATGACTGGCACCCGTTTGGTGGATCGACAAGTCAAGTCGAGACAGATATAGATCGTGACCTTGAAACCGTGAGCTATTACATGAGGTTCCCCCCAGCAATAGGTTTTCTCGATGACGTCATCGCACTGTAGCAACCCTGATGACTCATACTTGGCACCACTTTGGTGGCTTGACAAGCCGAGTTGAGACAGGAATAGATCGTTACCTTTATACCGTGAGCTAGTACATGGAGTCATTGACCCTGGAAACCCTCTCCCGGCAATGGGGTTTTCGATGACGTTATCACACTGTTGCAACCCTGATGACTCATACCTGGTGCCAGTTTGGCTGCTCAACAAGACGAGTCAAGACAGGAATAGATCATGACCTTGAAACCATGAGTTAGTACATGAGGTCATTGACCCTGGCGACCCTCCTCTGGCAATGGGTTTTACCGATGACGTCATCGAACTGTCGCAACCCTGATGACTCCTACCTGGCGTCAGTTTAGCGGCTCGACAAGACAAGTAGAGGAATAGATCACGACCTTGAATGATATCGCAACCCTTCCCCTTCTATGTGGCAATGGGTTTTACCTGGTGACGTCATCACTCTGTCGCAACCATAGCTTGTAACAGCTATAAATATCAGCACCTGCTTTGAAATGCTTTCATTATACAACTTGTCTTCGAGTGTTAAGCAAACAACCCATGATGAATGATTATGCTTCGCTAACGGATCTGGGTGAGTAAATTTACTTTTATAACAGAAACACTCATTATTTATTTGTTGTTAAAGTTTATTAATTTATAATAGGTTTATGATAATTAAAATTAGATAATTTGAAGGTGTCCAAGCAGTCAATTTTGGGTGACATTTGGATAAAGTTATGCCTGAACAAATATTTATCATAGTCAAGGCTATTTTATTGAAAAAACTTGATTCGTAGCTTTAGATAAATGGTAATCAATTTTGTTGATAATTTAATAATGGTTGAATATAATTTAAAATTCGTATGAACTAGAGTGTATATAATAAATCAAATAATGTATTTATTATATAAGAGTAGTTTATTGAATACATTTATTACAAACTATAACATTACTTGAGGGGAGTTTACTAAAAACTAAATTTTATTTAAAAGAAGTTTTGAACAAGTCTTTATTATAATTAATATAATGATGTTTTTATTGAGGGGTAGTGTTTTAAAATACCACAATGCCATCAGGTTCTGTGACCACTGCATTTATGAAAGACGTTGCATTTTCCAGCTTATGTACTAATTAGGTAAATGGCTTTTAACATTAGGAAGGCTATACTTAGATTAAATGTACCCGTATTTGCATGGAGGGAGAATGGAAAATCACTCACAGTACACCCAACTGAGATTTGAACCCTGATATTGCCGTCATCGGCAGTATGGTCTACTGATAGCTGATTTTGACCAATAAAAATGTAAATATTGACTATTGAGTCTAAAATGAGAGCGATAGATCATTGCTGTACAAACATTTCTCCTTAGAGTTTAAAGAAAAAATAACATACGCTTTTTAAGAGACTTATTTATCTTTAATTACTCTATGGTATGAAAGAATTATTGCGTTAAAACATAAGTAATATCTCTGTAAAACTAAAGCTCACAAAATTGTATAAACATATTTGCCAATATCTCACAAACTATTGGTTTTATAAAAATATAATTCAAATAAACAAATAAGTTCGGAGCATCGTGACAATAAAAAGAGTCGTAATTGTGAAGTGTCGTAAGTTGGGATATGCTTGTACTTCAGACAACGGTATATTAGAAGCAAGTCTACCGCGTCTTATGCATTTAACTTGCACATACTCGGCTCAGTCGATATAAGTACTCATTCCCAACATAAGCGCACCAGTGGTCACGTGGACTAAGACGTTCAGAAGCTTACAATCGATAATGTCTATTAATCTATTTAATTTAAATCATACGGTTTTACGAATTTGAACTGCATTATTGGGGTTGGGTTGAGGAAGTTATTTTTTTTCATCACCACATCTTACTATCTGCTCAGTTTATCCGAATATATTATAGATTATTCCTATGGAGTAGGGCTGAGGAAGGAATAATTTTACATATGATATAACCGTATTTGCGTATAAAGAGTGTGGGAAACCATTTAAGAAAAAATCTCAGTAGATATTATAGGGATTGGAACCAAAATCTCCTCTTCATTAGCAGGCATGAGGAAGATAGTATTGAGGGAAATGTACCTGTATTTACGTGGAAGTGCAGTAGGAAATCATTACGTGAACATTTATCTCAGTACACCCGAGCGGGATTCTTGCTTTAACCTCTGTCACTGCCAAACGATACTAGAGGAGATTAACATGTAGTCTGCATGCCCACCGATATGGGTTGGAATCTCATCCGAGTGCAGTGGAAGTAATTTATTAATCTATTTTGCCCATTCCCTCTTTACACTACTGCGTGAGAACTTTGTCCAAACTAACTTCCTCATCGTTACCCGTTAGGCTATGTCGTTAATATCCATTTTCATTTGGCATAGAAATGATGAACCGTGGAAACAAACGGCTATCTTCAAGATTTTTTTTTGTTTTGTAATTTTCTTTTTGGAAACGGTTTGTTCAATAATAGAAGGATGTGATTAAGTTATACTTTTTTTATACACACCTGCTCTATAATTTGAACAGTGATAAGATATCGATAAAATGGTCATTTTTCAATAGACCATTTCCGGCTTCATTACAAAAAATAAGAAAATATAACAATTAATAAACATCGATGTGTGCCGAGCTAATGAATATTAGCTCACACAATCATGTGACTTTTTAACCTCTCAAGAGATTTTATATGTTTCATGAGCCACCCTAATTATTGGTCTCCCCTTGACCTAAATGTCTATGTGAGTGTGTTTCGAGGTCATCGCTTATAAGATTAATTTCGTCCAAATGCAGTAATCAACCATATCAAGAAACTGTAATGTTGGGGCTTCACTCATTTCGTATTGCATCTTTCTCACTGCTCTCATTGCGCATATGCATACCTGTAAGACATGATTGGCTGACACCTGTCCTCTTCCTATTTCCTTTTCAGTCTGGAAGTTGATTTAATATACCATTCGAGCAGAATAAGAGATAGAACTTGTAATAATTTACGACTGATCGGGTCTCTAACTGTACCTTCTCTAGTGTAGCAGACAATGTGAGTAGGCCTTGGCCGGAATGGAGTCCAGTGGAGTCAACGCAGGGGCTACCCGTAGGTAGCATCCAGCATCACCTGGATTACCAACACCATCATAGTTTATCGCTGGTGCACTAGAAATGCACCGCCTGCTCTACCACTGGGGCTACAATTACGCTGCGCTGTCACAGTTGACTTCTACGTTTGAGTTCCGTTTCGTACGGACTGTTTGCAAGCCGGACTGGCTAATTCCCGTCTACTTACGGTTTGTACTGTTGCTCATCGAGTTGTGTATCTTTTGCTATGTAATTCTAAAAGTATAGTGACGAGTAATGGAAAGGTTACTAAGCATAAGATCAACTTATTTGGGAGAATGAAGAGCTCGTTTCTTTCTAAGTCAATCCCCTGGTAAATTGATGTATATAATTAATGTACTAATTAGGCTGATATTACAAGAGTTGTCACAAGATTCAACTGGGGCATGATAGCTCAATGAGCATATTTAGTTTCTTGCCGATATGTACTACTTGTGTTGTTTATTGTGCTAAGCGGCTTATTCGTATGAGTTTGAGTAATGTTAGAATTATGTTTATATATAAAGCCGTCTATGGCTATGTGGCTAATTAACGTTAGATTGGTTGCTTGGCAATGTTGTTTGAATAGCCAAGAAGGGAACGTCTTGAGTCACTAGTGGGGATTGCTAGATGTGTTTTGATGACCTAATCAGGTCTCTTGGCCCTGGCTAAGTGCCTAGTATTGTGTTATTATGGGATCCTGTATTTTACTTATTATTATTGGATCTGCCCTCGGACAGCCTTTATATCGTATTGCAAGTTTATTTGCGGCCATATAGGCAGCATCCTTATGTCGTACGCTCGTTGTACTAGGACTAGTTGGGTGTACCTTGTAGACAAGTTTTGTCCATGAGTGTGGCCCCTATAGCTCTAGGTAGTAGCTATTTTGCCCTAACTGGGTCTAATTATTCCCGTATAAGAGGGACTAGGTTAGCGCCTCCTCACTGTGACTATGATGTTAACTCACTATTAGTTGCCATATATAGCGTTTAATTGCTAAATTGCTAGATGCCTAAGTAGCTAGGCTTCTTAAGAACATGAGTGAGCACAAGCTGATGGGTTAATGGTAATAATCTTTGAGGTACAGACATTAAATCGAGCGAGCTCTTTCTTTAGGTCAGTTTAAGGGATTTCTTAAAATGTCTATAATTACTGACCCACCACTGTTCACTTTGTTGCAGTTTGCGAGTTGTTGGGATTATCTTCTCGGGAGCCTTTATTATCCTGGATATTGATCCCAAACAGTAATTAGCTTTAGTTAACCCCTATTGGCTCATTTGCCTGTACTCTCAGGGCTCATTATACTGGACGTTTTGTTTTCAGTTTATTATGTACTAGACAC
>CABEEJ010000370.1:22345-32917 GCA_901482245.1 Timema douglasi | reverse complement strand
CCCCCCCCCCCGCATTATTATTTTCAACACACATATTGAATAATCATAATAGACTCTACCATAAAATATGAGTGACTATCGACATTTTTATGAGGAATAAATTAAATTTTCAAAATAAAATATAGCCTATGTTACTCGCTGATAATGTAGCTCTATATTGGTGAAAGAATTTTTTAAATCGGTCCAGTAGTTTTTGAGTTAATCCATTACAAAAAAAAAATCTTTCCTCTTAATAATATTAGTGTAGATTTCTTTACCTACTTGTTGTGATACTGCACTCTACAATCACATTATATTTATTACAGAAGACAACGGAAACCAAATGAACTATCCTTAATGTCACATACTGTACTCTGTTATATGTCTCATTAATAAAACTCTGTATTATTTGTATTTCTTTCTTTATGTGTGTGCTACCTTCTCTAAACCTTTAGGGAGGGTACAGATTCATTATCTTAGAATGGGTGTTGAAAATATTAACATAAAAATTTCACTCGTTCTCGAAAAAAACTTCTTTTTCAAAAGGTATAATTTCTCCGCAAGACCTGTCTGATAGCTAGCGTCATCTACGGTTTTCGTGATCCATCTGTTCTTATTGGCGCGGAAGAATACTTTTGTCGGTAGTGAAGCAACGTAATACCTTTCACCCTCCCACCCACCAACCCACAAAATAGGTTTTAGACCTACACTCGACAGGGCAAAGGGCCTTAAACGTAATAGTTCTAAGAAGATAGAGAACCAAGTTATCTGTAATGATTTATTTAGTTTAAAACCTTGGTTGCTAGAAGCCGAGAGAGTTATGATAGTTTATTTGGGCTTAAATAATGGGCTTCTATTTGAAGCTAGAAATTTAGGTGGCTTATTCAGAGTAAAGGAAACGATTGTCTATAAAGTGAAATTTTTGTCTTTAATTTAATATAAATGGTGGTGAAGTCGGGCAATTTATTTGTTACAATTCACTACAACTGGGGCACACGTGATTTGGAATACACGTTTTTATTTTATAATTTACACTTAATTAACTCATTCATTTTATAAGAAATTGTTTGACGGAACAGTGAAGTTGAAATACTAATTTTAAAAAACACTGAAAAGAATTAAAGTAATAATATCTATTATTAAAGTGAAACAATTTTCTGATATTTTTTTAGTTACATCAATATAAAGTATGAATAATTAAAGATTGCATTAAAATGACTATTTCTAGTAACCGAATGATGATGCACTATCAAATAATACGTTATAATTTTTTTTAATTATATCATATGGAAAATATTACTATATTATATTAATAATATGAAATTACATGACAAAGGTATAATATAAACCTTTATATTATTATTAGCAGCACCGCGTCTTACTACCCGTTAGGGTTTAACACACTTACGCTAATGTGTAATGGTAGGGTGATTGTGAGTTGAAATGGAGGACCTACAGTTTAACGTATGATCCTAGCCACGGAGGAGGCATTCCACACATTCACAAGCTGTGATTAATACACGTCTTGTCAGAGGTTAAGAAAGGGTTTGGTTATCAAATAAATCTTATAAACCTTTATACTTTTGGTTTTCATCTTTATATATCTACTATTTCAAACACACTTTAATATCTACTTCAATATATCAAAATAAAAAAAATCCTAAATAATTATTTTAATGATTCATTAAATGTAAATAATTTTTAAAAACTAATACACACTTAAATATATTTCTTATGTTAAGTAGGTTTCCTTAATAATGAACGTACAACAATCCGCCTTAGTTGCGTAGTTTGCAGACGCGCTGGTTTCGTGTTGAGCTAGACTGCTGAGGACGGGGAGATCGAGGCTCGAATCTTGGTTGGGTGAACTGGAGGGGGTTTCCTAAATGGTTTTCCACTCTCTTTCTCCACGCAAATGTGGGTTCATTTCCTCTAAATTAAATCTTCCCAATTCCTTACCGATTAGCGTAACTAGTAGTTAAGCGTATAACCCGAGCGGGCAGTAAGGCACGATGTTAAGAAAAAGTACAACACAGTTACAATATTTCACAAGCCAAAATAAAATCTCTAAATTGGCAACGAAAAAAGAACCTTTACAGCAAACCCATAAATAAATATATATATATATATATATATATATATATATATATTATAAATTTTAAATTATTATATCCGCACAATAATTTGGACAGAAAAACACTGTACGTAAACTCATTTTGCCCTCCTTTTTTTTTAATGGAAACCCCACATACTTTTTCAGCCAAAACCAACGCACAACCTAGAGTCTAGACCCTAATCCAAAAGGATTAATCGACAAACTAGCAGGTTGGTCCAAAGCTATTTCTCGTGCCACCTAGTTATTTTATTATGTTTGTTTTTCATTCTCCTGAAATCATAATTTTTGGGGAGGGTCCCTTTAAAAAACAAACAACAAAAACACCTAACTACCCAAGGTGAAGCTTACCAAGACCACTCGAGAGCGCCATACTATATAATTTCTTGAAACCTGATATTATGATGAAGCATAGTTTCGCAATGGGTTGGGTGCAAGAGAGAGAGGGGGGAATGATCGACAGAGAAAGGAGAAGAGAAAATGATAAAAGAAGAGATAGACAGGTGAAAAGAAAGAATACTTAAGAGTAAAAATAGATAATGATTGAGATGGAAGATCAAGACGAGATTCCATGTAGTTACCACTGGGCTACAGAGTGTTTAGAAAATAGAGGCATTTATTTTTACTATCCAAACAAAAACCAGGAGGACGGTAATTGAAATGGGTATGAATCGGATGAGATATTAAAAAATAAAATAGATACGGTTTTTGAAACAATATATTTCTTTTACTGAATCTTATAAGATCACTTTTGTTGATTTGAACATAACATTTTCTAAGTCGTTCATTCAGAAGAGTTACTTGGAAATTTTAGAATATAAAGTGCACAAAACTTAAATATTATTTTTAAGAGCCGTTGGCCAAATGTCTAGTGATACTTTATTTTTTATGTTGGATGTGTGTAGACACATGTGAAACTTGATATGAAAATGATGGTTTGTATAACAATATCTGCTTATGAAAGGCTGTTTGGAAAAATATACCATATTTGTTAAACACTGCTTCTTATATAACACTGCTATAAATTCATATTATCTAATGCACAATTTCGATTATTAACGTGATCACATACACATATTAAGTTTGTTTTTTTAGCGCCGTGTCTTACTACTTGTTCAGGCTAAACGCAGGTGTACTAATTAGACCAGTGAGTTAGGGATTATAAAAGTTGAATTTAGAGGAATTGTAACAACATTTGCGTGGAGGGAGACTGAAAAATCATTTTGAATAAACCCCCATCAGTACATCCGACCGGTACTCGAGCCCTGATCAACCTGTCATCGGCAGTCTTGTCTAACACGAGCGTGATGTCCTATACCATGCGGACACTGAAGTAGGTATTAAATTATTTTAATACACGTAATATTTCAAATGATTTTATTTTATGAATGCTGTAACGTTCTAACTAAAATATCGATTGGTCAGTGGAAATTTATTATATTTGAATGAGTGGACAAAGCTCCTGTTTTAACTCTACCGTTTGTAATTTATTCTATCTGGCAATCGGTTTGTTTACCGATTACTGCCAAACGCGAAGAATAAATGTTATCTAGATTTGCCAAGGAAATACTTTGAACCTATACTATAGGACGTATGCGTATTTTTGTTTACATCTATTGTAAGACTAACGTCTTAAATCAATTGAACAATAGTTTTTATTTATGAATATAATAAATATACAGTACTTTTTGAATATAGTATTAATTTGTTTTCTGTCTAACTTCATCATTAAGAAAAATACTAATTTCAAATCCAAAGATAAGTTATAAAAGATGTTTTAAAATCTAAATCAATCATAAGATAAATACTAAGACTGTAGTAGCGAAGAGGACATTGAAGGAAGCCAGGTCTACTGTTCACAGAACTACTTCTTTGTAAAAATGAAAGTAAAAGTTTTTTATCGTAAATCTTTATTACACTTAGAACACTAATATTCAAATAATACATGAAGTATTGACAATCGTTAAATGTTTAAATAACTATGTAAACGTGGAAAAGGTATGTAAAACAATTTTATCTGCATTAAAGAAAATTGTTAAATATATTTAATCATATGAACATTAATTGTATTTGCAAAACATCTTCGTAGTGCTAGGTAAACGTGAAAAAGATATAAAAAACTATTTAATATATATTTAAAAAATACTTATTTACCATCTTATATTATATAACAATTGATTTTACTTACTAAATAAACTTCTTCATAAAGAATGGACTTTTTTTATTATGTGTGATGAACGTCTGTAGATATTTACAGTCACAATTATATATGGCTTTCATCACCCTTAAGGCAGGTATCCCTAATATGTTACAATATGCTCCTACCCCCACCCCTTAAATTTCATGAATCTCGTTATAAAAACAGAGCTTTATTGATACAATCGCAAAATATTTTGTTCTAAATTTCACCGTATTTAAAAAAAAATTTACTATAGGTACTAAGGTGCACTTTTTGAACCGAGTGATTATATTATAGCTTGAGAATTTTCTATGGGTGAGAGTGAAAGAGCCGACCAATTTTGCCGGTAAAGGTATTTTTACATACTTCCAAGAGTTCTCTTACCTGCCACAAATTAGATGGGACTTCCCCTCCAGAAGAAGTTGTGTTACGGATTTTTATCGCTCAAGGAAAATCCGTCAATGGCCGGGGTTAAATCCTCGGTCCCGGAACAGATTTATCTGATTACCAAACCCTTCCTTCACCTCTGACAAGAAATCTTGGGAATGTGGGGAATGCCTTGCCTCCACCGTGGTTCGGATTCCACGTTAAACTGTAGGTTCTCCATTTCATCTCACAATCACCCTACCATTACACATTAACGTAAGTGCGTATAACCCGAACGGGTAGTAAGACGCGGTGCTAATAATAATAAAACCCGGCTGGATTTGAACCCACTATTATAGGGTCTTGAAGCGAGCATTTTGCCCTAAGACCACCGAGCTTGACTACAGATTTGTACACATTTAGAATGGAAAGAATACGGTAAAATATAAACTGAAGGGGTCCTGGGGCTTTCTTCTGAGTAGGCCTATACCAAATTTGGATGAAGTTATCATTTAGGTAAAAGTTAATTAATTTAATTAATAACTTATTAGTGGGGACACAAAAGGGTACTCCCTTTGCGAAATATATTTGTGGTTAATAATTACAGATAAATTAGTATTTATGTTAATATAGTTGTTAAATTTTATTCATATATGGGCAGCAACACAAAGATGAAAGCGTTCGCTTTTTATTTTATCAGAGTCAAACGAATTTATATTTCAGAAACTACAAAATTCAGTACACATCTGTTATTATTTGTTTTAAACTTATCAGTCAATAATTAGAATTTTACCTCGTTGTTCTTGGAGTAAAATGCTCGCCTCAGGACACGATGTTCATGGGTTCAAACCCAGCCGGTTTCGACAAACTTTTCTTGAGCAATAAAAATACGTATCACGACTTCCTTGGGAGAGTAAGTAAATCCGTCGGTCCCATGTCAATTGTGGCACATAGAGTTGTTATGTCAAAATCCCTTAGACGGAAAAATTGGTTGGCTCTTTCACTCTCACTCATAGAAAGTTCTCGTGTGATGATATAATCAGTCGGTGCAGAAAGTGAACGTTTAATACCTCAAATAAATAAGAAGAATTAAAGTATCAGAACTAAAACTGTATCTACTACGTTCTAGCGGGCGCACTTGAATTGCGGAATAAGGTATACCTGTCAGCAGATATTCAACCAAGACCCACACGAATTTCAGAATAAAATATACCTGTCAGCCGGTCCACACAAATTGCAGAACAACCTGTAATACCATTCAACTCCTAACCACTAACCTAACCTAACCTCCATGTTCCATTTTGAACAAAGTCATTATGAATTTACTTTTTACACCGCAGTTCGTATAAGGTATTACCGAGCTCGGATGAGTTGCTCCGCAATTCGTGTGCACCAATTCTAGCACCCCTGTTGAGGACAAGCTCGTCCTCTTCCCCCCTCACAAACCATACCGTGGCTGCATCACACAATTGTGGAAATGCTGATAAAGCAACTCAGGAAACTAGTGTTGCACTTTATTTTTATAGAACACACCTTGAGGTGGAAAGCCCTCTTCTGCCAAGCCTGCTAGATCACTCAACAATCGGTAAATACTTAATAATGGACTAATGCAGCAAAGAACCAACCATATTGAGGGTACTACACTAGATAAATTCGGAGAATACCGTTAAAAAAAATACAAACATATTAAATTGTCAAAAGATTTATTTAAGAAAAAAAAATGCGGTATAGCTGAATTAAAGGAGTCAATAAATATATATTTAAAATTCAAGGGTTGAATTTCAAGCTGGAGATTAGAACGTATACATTAGAGAAAAGTTCGTAGTCTGTTAGTTCAATGGTAAATTAACGTCTTTGGTTTGGTCGTTATGTATGGCCAAGTGTTAAGTCAGTTATAGCATATAAATCTCCAATGTCAAACATAATGTTACTAAAGCGTAGTAATTAAGATGACCAATATATAGGGGGCCTACGTCATTTTATATATCGTTGGCTTTTCATTTGGTTCACGTGATAATAATAATAATAATAATAATTATTATTATTATTATTAGCACCGCGTCTTACTACCCGTTCGGGTTATACGCTCCACGTGATAATCAACATAATATTAGAAGCTACAAAACTATTTATGTTCATATGTATAATACAGTCTCACTATGTAATTTTTTAAGTGGAAGATTTGTAGACTCCTGAGCCTGGATTATATTTATATTTTATATATATATATATATATTTATTATATAAATATGTATATATCAATATATATGTATATATCAACTTATATGTATATATTAATATAAATATATCTATGTACATACATATCGATACATAAGTATACATGTATATACGTATGCTTTCATATATATGTGTATATAATACACACACATATATATATACAAAGTCTATATCCACAGGTGGTGTGAAAATCAGGCATGGCATAAGAGATTCAGAGTGCACTACATGATTTATTTAATAGCTCTTGTTTTCTTAAGTGAAAGCAATCATTTTAACAAAAGTAGGATTAATATCAACACCAATAAATTTGTCAAGAAGGTATTCTATTAGGATAATAGAGGTCTAATTGTGTAAAGTTATTATCTTTCGCCTTAGATATGTTGGTAGCGTGCCTGTCTTCTGAACTAAAGATTCAGGGTTCGATTACCGGCATGGTTAATAGATTAATCATTGAGGAAATTGGAACTACCCCGTCACAGTGAGGAATTAACGGTTGGGTGCAAGATGTTGTGTCTGTTTTAGATTTAAGTTATTTAATTTATAGTATATTCGAATGATTCATTACGATTCAAGATTTCCCCAGTAATCTATCTATATTTTGTATGCGTAGCTAAATATTTAAAAATAAATGCATTGGTGGGCGCACTGATGATTAAGTGCCAGGTCAATTTATTCTAGTTTGCTGGTGACGGAAGGTATGGAGTCGAACTTTGGCTCGGTTTATTCTGAGGGTATATTTTACTAAATCATTTCCATCCCTCCTTCCACACAAAAGCGAGTTAATTTTCACTAGTTTCTATATTTCTCATCTTTACTCTTGCGTTATTAAAATGCATATAGTAAAACGGGCAGTAGCAGTAGTTGGGAGAGCTACAGTAGCCCCATGGCTTCTTTGATGCTGACTGACAGCTCACAGCTGACTTATGACAGTCAACATTTAGGTATACACCTAAATTTTTACTGTCATAAGTGACAGCTGCTAAACACATGTTTTTGCAGATCATATGGTTAGGCGTAGGGATACATAATTTGGTCTGATAACTTTTCAAAGCCATCAGCCCTCAGCTGTGAGCTGTCAGTCAGCACCAAAGAAGTCGTGGGGCTACTGTATATATATAGGCCTATGGTTTGAAACGTGGTATCTTACCTTACATGACGAAAACAATTTTAGGGTGTTTGATAACAAGGTGCTTAGGAAGATACTGGGTCCAAAAAGGTGTGAGGTTAATAGAGAGTGGAGGAGTTACGTAATGATGAATTACATACCCTGTACTCATCGCTAGCCATTGTTAGAAAAATCAAGTCTAGAAGATTATGGTAGGCAGGACATGCATCTTAAATTGGAGAATCTAGAATCTGGTTCAGGGTACTGACTGGCTAACCCAATGGGAAGATGCCATTGGGAATATCTGGACGCAGTTGGGAGGATAACATTATAATGGACCTGAAAGAGATAGGGTGTAGTGAGGTGGACTGGATACAACTAGCTAAAGATAGGGATATAATATCATGAGGTGGACTGGATAAAACTAGCTAAAGATAGGGATATAATATCATGAGGTGGACTGGATATAACTAGCTAAAGATAGGGATAGAGTGAAATGAGATGTACTGGATACAACTAGCTAAAGATAGGGATAGGGTGTAATGAGCTGGATTGGATAAAACTAGCTAAAGATAGGGATATAATATCATGAGGTTGACTGGATAGAACTAGCTAAAGATAGGGATATAATATCATGAGGTTGACTGGATAGAACTAGCTAAAGATAGGGATATAATATCATGAGGTGGACTGGATAGAACAAGCTATAGATAGGAATAGGTGGCGTACATTTGTAAGTACGGCGATGAACTTTCGAGTTCCTAATGTCATAAAGAAAGTATAGGCCTACTGATAAACTAAAACTACTAAGATCTTTTATTTATGAGAACACTTCCAAGATTCGTTTTTGTTTAGTTAGGTAGTCCAACTTTCCTTTACTTTGTTCTATGCTAAGGGGATATTGTGTGCATGTAGTATATATGGTAATCGAGATAATAGGTGTGGTAGAAGCTGGCCCGGCATCTATCCATCCTAACGGGCAATTGAATTGTCTGAGGCCGACACACGTCTTTTGTGATAAAAAAAAAAAACACCAACTCCAATCTATATATATATAAAAAGAAAAATCCTGACTCACTGACTGACTCATCAACGCGCAGCCCAAACCCTTGGACCTAGAAAGCAGAAATTGTGCACAGAGGTTCCTCTTTAGATGTAGACAAGGAATAAGGCCGGTTTTTATTTTTAAAGTACCACGGGATTGGGAATAAAGAGGATTTATATTTTCACTTTAAAGTTGCCTTATTTCCGTAACTATAATTATTCGAGACTTCAAATTTGGCATATAAGTAGGTAATTATAATCACTAATAACTATTTTGCAGGATTTTCCGAAATTTACACGGGATAGGGAATAAAGAAGATTTATATTTTCGCCCTAAATAGGCCTTATTTCTTATTAGATCAACGCCCAGCCTAAACCCTTGGACCTAGAAAGCTGAAATTTAGCACAGAGGTTTCCTTTATGATGTAGACAAGGAATAAGACCAGATTTTTTGAATAACAACCTAAGTAATTTTACTCTAAGTTTCCGGATTTTACAATAGGTGGCGCGCGAGTCATTTAAAAAAAAGAGTGAAAACGCGAACGAAGTCACGGGCAACAGCTAGTTAAATATAAAATCACGGCTAACTAAACGTACGTAGCTGTTGAGCCATGCCAATAAAGAAATATATTAGTTTTAAATATAGATTACAAACTTTGTTGACATTTTTTTTAAATGCCTCAACGAATCATTTGATTGATTAAACATTTTAGAATAACACTTTTTTAGTTGAATATTTCAGGTTGAAACAATGTGGAGCTATGTTATACAATTATGCTCTCCAACTATCAATGGCCATATTTAACTTAAACAGGTATTTTAAAGAAGTCATATTTTTAGTGTGAGTTGACTTATATAATAATACAATTGTTACGGTAAATACAAATTAGAATTATATCCTTTATTTTATCAGGCAAAATGAAATATTGATATTCTATTTATAGATAAAATATACTGTAATTTTATCCACGTGTAATATGAATAGCTTATGTAACATATACGGGCTCATTTTGTTATCAACACGAAAATGGATGAAATACTCATTTATTTTTCAAATTACATCAGCCATAGCATTTACCAAGATAGTATCTATTAAATAGTGTGTTAAAGAGGTCTTAATTCGTAACTTAACATGACCATTCAATATGTCAAACAGTTTATTGTAGTCAATTAATCCACCTATATCTATCCTAATAACTAGACTCAATTTAACTAATATCTGTTTCCGCTTATACTTATCAACGCTATCTGCAAATCTTCAACCATAATCATTCCATTCATTTTTATATTTAAAAATTGTATGTTAGTAATGTAATGACATTTCTTGACAGTATATTCCTGTACAAGGATTGTACTCATTTTGTTTTCATGGTTGAATTAGACAGCCTCAACCACACTACAGTTAAGATCGTGATATAAACCTAAATTATAAATTTGTGTGGTCTCTAGTCTCGTTTATAACTTTACACTCAACACGTTCTTCATTGACTCCATTCTCTTTCTATCTTGCTGTTTCACTTTAACTTTTCTTCCTTCTGATTTTCTCTC
>CABEEJ010000370.1:8728-22207 GCA_901482245.1 Timema douglasi | reverse complement strand
CCCCCCCCCCTACTCAAATTGTTAACCATTACTACAGTTTTTTTTATTCATAATATAATATTAGCTAAATCACAGGTTTCATCTCGCGAGTTGATTTAAAAGTTAAAGCTTACTAAGTGCAACCACCTTAATCACTGCCCTGGAGAAACCAGTGAGAAAGGAAGGGGGGGGGTTAGGGGAAAGGGGGCGAGGAGGGGAGGTCAACTCCTTCACAAAACCAACATTACCTAGTCCTAGACTCCAGAGTTTGAATGGATTTAGAGGTTTGGTTCTGGTTTACTACTGTTATTTGTTGGTTTGCTAGATAGAGGCAAGTAGAAAACTGAGGGCTCTAAGACACCTAAACTACAACACTTCCAGACCTACAAACTATAACTTTTTATTTAAACTGAACTTTTTCTTTCAGCACTTATTAAGATTATAATTCTTATCATGGAAAGATTTATTTATTTTAAGGTATATTTTCCTTATTAATTTAATTTTATTACGTGTAGTATTTTGAGCTAACATATTTTATTAAAACAATTTAAACCATATTTTAAATAAGTTTACCTGAATCCGTGGACCTGTGGACTAAATTTTAGGATCATTTAGCATGGTTTGATACTGCCAAGGACATTAGAGGTTGAATCCTGGCACATGGCGTTTTACTTAATGGTTTTCCACTCTCTTTTCGCGTAATTGCTGATTCATTTCAACTATACTCAACCTTCCTGATTCCTATACTACCACCGAAAAATATATGTAACATATCACAATTAGGTAGCAAAATGCTGTGAAAAAAGAAACACAAACAAAAATTGATTTTATAACATACTAGACATTTAAACCATGTTGGAATCAACCAAATACGTATTTACAAACAACTTAATTGAAGTTTTTGGAATTAAAATGCTTACGTGGTTTCTAATCTAGAAATAGGTTTTTAGTATGGCCACTGGTGAACTAAATAAACTAGTTAAGGAGAAGTGATCTTGAACGAACTTAATCAGATATGAAAAATACCTAGATGAAAGTCTACCGTCAGTGAACCTGTTGGGATTTAACTTCAGCCCTCTTAGTTAGAGAAATGAGCGTAGCCTATACCACTATACCAGCTAATATTTTTAATTTTTATTAAATGTAATCCATGACTTAAGATTTTTTAACACCACGTCTTACTAACCGTTTGGGTTACACGTCTACTTACCAATTAAGCTAATGGTTTTAGGGACTAGGAAGGCCTATATCTAGAAAAGTGTACACGCATTTGCATGGAGAATCATTTCAGAAGCACCCCCTTCAATACACATGACCAAGATTCGAACCTCGATCTCTTCGTCATCAGCAGTCTGGTTTACGAGAGTAGCACCTTAGACCATGTGGCCACCGAATAGGGTGTGACTTAAATTTACACTCTATTAATTTATATACAAACCCATCATGGTGGTCACATGGTCTAAGGCGTCACTATTGCAACAGTTTGTATCTGCTATTATGGGAATATCAGGTTTCAAATTCCATTCGGTTGTATTGAGTGTGGTTTCTCCTTAATGGATTTCCACTCTCTCTCTGCACAAATGCAGGTACATTTTCTATAAATTAACCCTTCATTATATACTCTATTTTTGTGACTATGTGGATTGCCCAAACGGGTAGTAAGATACAGTTACACGCTTCGATGAAGGCATTGTCTAAGGCACCACTTTTGCAATATACTAGACTGCCGATGACGGACAGATCGGGGTTCGATACCGGTTGGGTGTACTGAGGGTGGTTTTCCTCAATTGTTTCCCCACTCTCTCCAAGCAAATGGGGGTACTCTTAATATTAATTCAACATTCCTCATCCTTAACCCATTAACGTAATTAGTACATAATCATATATAGCCTAATGGGTAGTAAGGCGTGGTACTAAAAAAATCCAGTGCATAAAAATAGATAGTAATAATAGTTCTATACATTTTGAAAGATAATCATCAAAGTGTTACGAAATAGATTTATGAGAACTGCTCTATTTTGCTGAATAATTTAAGCCTTAGGCACTTGCTTCGTTATTTAACTTCAGTTCGTAAGAAAGAAAAATTATCAACACCTTCTCACGATCTCTAAAGTAATATCTTCATATAAATAATAGAAAGGTATCTAATCACATTGTTTATGATAAGTAATATTTACACCCCACTCGCAATAACGTGGAATTGACATGAACTCAAAGGCAAATCATATTATCGTTTGAAATTGTCCACGTCTGACTCACAATGGACTCTGGCGTGCATCCCATTAAACACGGACCATTAAACTGAGAGAACTGGCTGGGAATTATTATCAAGTGAAGTCTCGAGTCTCAGCGTGGAGTCATACACGATGTTTGAATGCGCACGCACATTACCGCACTAGTGCTAGCTAGGGAGCACTTGATGTGTAGGATAGATGACGCTGTGGCCTACCACAAACTTTGTACCGTCTAGGGAACACTTTCTGTGTAGGATAGATGACGCTGTGGTCTACCACAAACTTTGTACTGCCTAGGGAACACTTGATGTGTAGGATAGATGACGCTGTGGTCTACCACAAACTTTGTACCGTCTAGGGAACACTTGATGTGTAGGATAGATGACGCTGTGGTCTACCACAAACTTTGTACTGTCTAGGGAACACTTGATGTGTAGGATAGATGACGCTGTGGTCTACCACAAACTTTGTACTGCCTAGGGAACACTTGATGTGTAGGATAGATGACGCTGTGGTCTACCACAAACTTTGTACTGGCTAGGGAACACTTGATGTGTAGGATAGATGACGCTGTGGTCTACCACAAACTTTGTACTGCCTAGGGAACACTTGATGTGTAGGATAGATGACGCTGTGGTCTACCACAAACTTTGTACTGGCTAGGGAACACTTGATGTGTAGGATAGATGACGCTGTGGTCTACCACAAACTTTGTACTGCCTAGGGAACACTTGATGTGTAGGATAGATGACGCTGTGGTCTACCACAAACTTTGTACTGGCTAGGGAACACTTGATGTGTAGGATAGATGACGCTGTGGTCTACCACAAACTTTGTACTGCCTAGGGAACACTTGATGTGTAGGATAGATGACGCTGTGGTCTACCACAAACTTTGTACTGGCTAGGGAACACTTGATGTGTAGGATAGATGACGCTGTGGTCTACCACAAACTTTGTACTGCCTAGGGAACACTTGATGTGTAGGATAGATGACGCTGTGGTCTACCACAAACTTTGTACTGGCTAGGGAACACTTGATGTGTAGGATAGATGACGCTGTGGTCTACCACAAACTTTGTACTGCCTAGGGAACACTTGATGTGTAGGATAGATGACGCTGTGGTCTACCACAAACTTTGTACTGGCTAGGGAACACTTGATGTGTAGGATAGATGACGCTGTGGTCTACCACAAACTTTGTACTGCCTAGGGAACACTTGATGTGTAGGATAGATGACGCTGTGGTCTACCACAAACTTTGTACTGGCTAGGGAACACTTGATGTGTAGGATAGATGACGCTGTGGTCTACCACAAACTTTGTACTGCCTAGGGAACACTTGATGTGTAGGATAGATGACGCTGTGGTCTACCACAAACTTTGTACTGGCTAGGGAACACTTGATGTGTAGGATAGATGACGCTGTGGTCTACCACAAACTTTGTACTGGCTAGGGAACACTTGATGTGTAGGATAGATGACGCTGTGGTCTACCACAAACTTTGTACTGCCTAGGGAACACTTGATGTGTAGGATAGATGACGCTGTGGTCTACCACAAACTTTGTACTGGCTAGGGAACACTTGATGTGCTAAGCTAAGGTGTTTTTTTGTTTGTGTGTGGATAGAGCATACCAGACTGATAATGATGGGGAGATCAGGGTTTGAATCAAGGTCAGATATTGAGATTTTTTTCCCTTAAATTGTTTTCTACTCTTACTAAATGCAAATGTGTATACAACTAATCAAAATTTAACCTTTCTCATCCCTAGCACATACGAGTAAATATGTACATATGTATTGAACAGGAATGGGTAGGTAGTGAGTTTCACTGAAAAAAAATATTAGAAGATATGTAAAGAAATATTGAAAGATAAAACATTAGTGTTGAAAAGTATATTAAATAATATTTTTGAGTAGCACATACACACCAAAAGAGCGTGTGATAAAAGGTAATTTTATTAAAATTACAGCAGAAAATATGCCTAGTGTGTATATGGAAGCGTCTTAAGCATAAATAACAACTCCTACGAATAGGCCTACATGAAAGTATTATTATTATTATTAGCACCGCGTCTTACTACCCGTTCGGGTTATACGCACTTACGCTAATGTGTAATGGTAGGGTGATTGTGAGATGCAAATGGAGGACCTACAGTTTAACGTGGAATCCGAACCACGGCGGAGGCCTGGAATTCCCCACATTCACAAGATGACTTGTCAGAGGTGAAGGAAGGGTTTGGTAATCAGATAAATCTGTGCCGGGACCGAGGATTAAACCCCGGCCGCCAGCACAGAAGTCCGACACCTTACCCCTAGACCGCCAGGTCAACTCTACATGAAAGTAAATTTAGTAACTTTTTTTAAATACTGGTTAGATTCTTTAGTTGTTAAGAGGAAAATGCTTTTGTGACTTGCTATTTTTAAAATGCTTTGTCTTTATTATTTTTACTTGATTGCGGCATTGGCTGGTTGGTGGCTTGGCGAGGTAGACTGAGCTTACTTTGTGTTGAACAAGTTCAGTTGGAAGGGAAAGTGGTTATAAAGACAAAGTCTTTTAAACATAATATCCATTTTTTAATTATTAATTTAAGGATTATATCCCTTCCTTTGAATTTTTATAGTTATTGTAACGCCCATTATATTAGTACATTCGTAATATTAACAATAGGGTTATTAATACCTTAATCTAAGAGGTGAGCAAAAAAAGGTAGTTTAAGTGTTGCCGCTTTTATATTTGGTAGTAAATGGGGCAAGCCATTCATAGGTGTGTATAATCAACAGCAATGAACCTGAACTGTCTTCGAACCCCTTTCTCCTTGTAGACAAAAATTTTTTTTTTAATGTGAATATATATCTATAGCTTCGACCACTCTGGTGGGTATAAAGTTGTGTCGTTTAAATTTTTTTTTATTAAAATATAAAGTTCACCTCCGATATTTACAACAAGTGACAGTGACATAAAAGGGTCCTGTGAAGATATAGGCCTATATATATATTTTTAATGATCTGAAAAGTTTTACAAGCTTAAACATTCAAAATAAATATATAACTTTGAAGCTTAGAAAAGTAATAAACGCAACAACAAACTCTGCAGAAAACGTAAGAAACAAACAGCTAATATATAAGTTTTCTTTTAAGAAACATCGAAAACTTTGCTGAAGTAGAAAAGAATAAAAAGTGTAAACCACAAAGTATCTGTTAAGATACCAAATTAAGGCACTTAAGAGATATATTTTAAAAAACATTTTTCTTTATGATTTTTCTTTTTTTTATTGCGCGTGTGTTTCATTA
The DNA here is from genome assembly GCA_901482245.1 of Timema douglasi. NCBI lineage: Eukaryota > Metazoa > Arthropoda > Insecta > Phasmatodea > Timematidae > Timema > Timema douglasi. Next base: position 16,699 of record CABEEJ010000370.1, on the reverse strand, counting down.
TTAATTTTGCTGGGGTTTTTTATCGACTCAAGGTTTAAAGATATTTAGGCAGATTTCTTTGTAAGTATATACATAGTATGACCTATGTAAGTGTTGCTAAAATTTTAAAATAAAATTGCAAATAATTTGACTACACCTCAACTACAGAAGGAGTGAAGATAAGTGACAGCTAATGATACCAGATCTACTCGCATGTCCATTTTCCAAACTACGTAACCTGCAAGACCGTATGTTGATTAGATGTCTCTTTTGACATTAAAAACTTTCAAAACAAACAATCTGTTTCTAATTATGTATTTATCTTGACCATTTCTACATCTTCTACTAGCTGTCAGGTACCAACACTTAGATGGCGAATGGACTACCTATTCAGGTAGCTAAAGAACCGAGACACATAGAAAATGGAAACTTGGTATTAACAACACTCTTTGGAAAGCCTTAGATTTTGTTATCACACATATTGTGCCTGAAGTATTAAACTTCTTGATTGTTGGTGCGGAAGAATACCAAATGAAAAACCCTAACGATCTTAAACTTTGTATAATAATTTAGGTAAACTATTTGATGTGCATCTAGTTTTTTTTTGCTTTTATCCTACTAACTATATAAAAATGAAATGATGTCTCTCTCTTTGTTTATTTGTTTGTTTGTTGCCTTATCACGCTCAAACAACTGTATACGTTTATTAGACATGGGAAATTATGAGACTTAATCAATGTAGTGGAATTACTCGAAATACCCCGATAAATCTGAAATATTTGATATTTTTAATTGGAGGTTGGTGAAATGAAGGCCTTCTAAATTTCCAAAAACTATGTAAAAAATTCTTCTCTTTGTGGTATATGATTTAAATTTGTCAGATGGTAGGTATAGGAGTAACGCCATAGAGTTTGTTTGTCTGTAATGAGCATTTTGTCTATCTATCGTATGCAGAGGTCTGAAATTTAAAAAAATTACTATCCCCTGTGCATGAACATGTGCACCTCTAAGAATTAATTTTAAAATTTTGAGTATACATTTTAAATAATTACAATAAAAAAAATTCTCCCATGTAACGCCGAGTACTTCAGCTAATTTCGTGTAAAATGACAGTAATTGTACCTGCTTGGGTGACTAAATAATCTAAGGCGCTGCTATATTGTTAGACTGGCCTGCTGAAGACGTGGGTTAGGGGTTTCAATCTCGATCAGGTCTACTGAGAGTGGATTTTCCTTTGGTATTTTACCACCCCTCTTCCGCGCGAATGCGGATAAAAGCTTACTGCTAAAAATGTGTTTGTTTTTTCTAAAAGGTGCTCAAATATATATATATGGCTGTAGTACGAAAAGCAAGGTATAGATATAATTTAGAGAAAATATAATTTCATTATCAAGGAGAGTGTGGGAACCATTTATGAAGAAACCTTCAGTACATCAAGTCAGGACTCATCTCACTCTTAGAAAAATACAAGAAAACCTGACATTTGGTCTGCGTGCCCACCGATGCGGGTCTTATTTATTGTTGAGCACGTTAGTATATTCAGAGAAAGAGAGAGAGAGAGGCTGGCGGGTGTGAGTTCAGTTTTATCGGGTTATTGTTGAGACGTTTTGAAGCAAATAAAGCGTTAAGCAGCAAGACAAAGCTCCTTGAACCCATCCGACTGGAAGTTTTGGTGGGAGGAGAAGGGAATAACATGGGGGGAAAAATCAAGAGAGAGAGAGAGAGTGAAGAAGAAAGAATGATGTGATCAAAGTGAATATAAATATTTAAAAAAAAAATAGTAGTATATTAATATTTAAATAAACTTGATTTACTTACGAATGAACATTTTAATCCTCTGTATTAAAATCTAAATATATTTATTTTTGTCAAAATTAATAATAATTTAATATATTATTAGTGTTTTTCTTTAGGTTTTAATAATATATATTAAAATTAACAACTCCAGATCTCATGACCTGACGTATGAATACGTGAAAGTAGTTCTTGTATCTTTTTATCTAGCAGTCACATAACATTTAACCACAGAATAAAATGACATAATATAGGCCTTACTCATGTTTCATTATTTTAATTTATATTTTCAATGCACTAAGCGATCTTTAACTGATTTATTACCATTTTAAACCATATTTACTCTCTAACAGCAAATCTCGGTTTCAAAATGAAGTTTTAATATACAATCTGTTAACACTGCCCGCCAAAGATAGCGAAGAGTATATTTCACTTAATAATACATATTATTTTTCAGATTCATAGCTCTAAATATGTTTAGGCTAGTTAAATACTTCTATGTACCGTATATAATTTATTTCTTTATTTACGGGCTGTACCGTAACATGTGGGACCCATTTAAGTATGGACAGGAGACACAAAACCATAAAACAGATTATTATTGGGATATGTCCTATTTGATCTTGTTTTCAAGTTATATTCATGTTTGTACTCCAGTAATATGGAGCATTTTACTTTACATCCATTACTGTTTCCAGCTTGTGGTCTGTGTAATTTTTTTATTCAAGCCATATATTTTCCACTACCGGTTTGCTAGGCCTGTCGTAGCTTCATCTGTCTTATAATCTAACTTAAGACTAGGACAGGCAGTTAATTTATATATATATAAAAGGGTAAACTTATATTTTCATAACTTATACATTTTTCAGCCATGCTGGGAATTGAGCCCAGGGCCTTTAGCTCAATAGGAAGACACGCTACCAACTGAGATATGGTGTCGGACTGGTGCTGATAAATATGATAAGAAGTCCTTAAAATGGTCACCTTCAGTCCGAATGCAAGCATTGCAATGCAATGTATTTTTTTTAAAGAGTGCAACATTCTATGACACGATAACTCAAGCTAGCATTCAGGCCTAAGGTGGCCATTTTAAGCCCTTCTTTAAAGCCACATTGGTGGATCACAAGCATGATAATAACACTAAAACAATATCAAATGGGACGCATGTTTATATGCACCTTATAAATTGTTTTTATGTCTCCTATTCACCATTGATGTGGGTTCCATAAGTTTGGTACATCGTGTATATCGCCATATTTCATAGATATAATGTATTGAAACATAAGCTTAAGTTCTCAACAGTGAGTTTAGAATAGCTACACATAATCCTTTAAAAATAAATAAAACACTTTTTATTTGACATAATATATAATTCCCGAAAAAATATATATATAAATAGAGTCTGTTTACCGTAGGAATTGTTCTATGTAAGGCCTTTTTCCCTATCAGAAATATACTATATAGTATGATATTGGTAGGAAAAAAGACCTTTCAGAGAGTAATTCCTATCGTGGATGGAGTATAAATTGTTGATCTGACAAAGAGTGAATTCTCTATGGCTGCTGTCCAAGGTTTAACTTAATTACTCACGTTTAAGTTTTATTTTTACTGTTACGAGTAAAACACAAGCTATGAATTACTTCATCCAAGGAGTAAGGAGATCGGAAGGCTTCTTAGAGGAAATTTACCCTCAATAACGTAGCATATATAGAAAAAAAATCACAGTTTGATTCTTGTGTGGAGTATATAAATACCTTTCTAAATGCACCCAACCGGGAATTCTAACCCTGCCTACGAGATAAGGGTGACAAAGTGCAACGCTAGTAAGATTCATTGGATCACTGCAGGTCTAAGGCAACTTAATTTAAAAAAACTGTACTAATAAACACCCGCAACCATGGGCACGTGTTCTAATTTGATCTCATTTAGTCTGGTTAGCTTGTGACTGGAAGGTCAGGATTCAGATCCCCTCCTGGTATACTTAGAATGGTCTATACTAAACGATTTTCCCCTCCCCCTCTAATCATGTGGGTAAATTTTCTTTAAATTGTAACTTTTTCCTTCACACCTAATTAGTATAGTTAAATTGAGATAGCTCATGTGGTTAGTAAGATCCCTACAAAATGCATTAAGAGTATTAGTTTTTGGATTACATCTTCTTTGATGATTTAAAAGAGTATATTATTATTTAGGATGGTATATATATATATGAGCAGAATTTTCCTAATGATATTTCAAGCATATTGAGTGATTGAAAAATCACCAATACAAACTTCAACTTCGTAAAATAATTTTGTCAAAACATTTCATAATTTTAATATATAATTTTGTATTTGACTTATGTGTTTATAATTTAAGAATACCTATTTACTTTATAAAATAAAATAAGCTTTTATTACAATGCAAAAAAAAAGCAAGCTAAATTTATATTCCATTTTATTATTTTTTGTGCGATCAAGCCCAATCCAATGAAACGCACCAATCAATTTTCCTCAATATGTTATTATTCTGTCAGATGCTCTTCACCTATAGTTATTCAAAAGGCCAATTTGTTCAAGGTCTTCCTTAATCCTATCCATTTGCCTCTTTTTTTGGATCTGACGACCCACGTTGTTCGGCTCATTATATAGTACCGTACTGCTCATAAAATTAAGTTTATATATATGTACTACGGATAAAGTACAAACTTGGATAAGGCCAATATTATCCAGATAATGTTGACTTTATCGAAAATACGTGAATAATGTTAATTGAGAGGTGTTTGAATTATGTATTTTTGAAATTTATTCGGATAATAATGAGATTACCAACCCTCATTTGAATAATGTAAAATCTTAGGGTTGAGGTTATGTTAGGTTGGTATGGATGAGTTAAAGCTAGGTTTGGTTAGTTTAAATTAGTTTAGGCTAGGTTAGCAGAAAATAAAGCAACAAAATGAAGCATTTTGAATGTTAGTGCACTTCCACCATCAAATTTCAAGTCCTAGATCGAAATAATAATCCAAAATATAATCCGTAATGAAATATGCTTAGTTTACAATTAATAGTATTCAATGTTATCTAAGTCTTGCTGACTAATGTCGAGATAGTCCGGATAAACTCCACACTGGGATAAATTATTTTATATTTCTGACTTAATTTACTGGACTTGGATAATGTTGAACCTTCCAGTTAGTTAGTCTCGACACCATTCAGATTTCTCATGCTACCCGTAACATATATATCGGCAGTATAAAAAGTTATACGTACTACTAGCAGTGGGATTCATCATCAACAATTTTTTTTTATTTCATACTCTACACAAAAGTTATAATAAAGACCAAATAAAGGATTAGATATAATAGAGTATTTAAAGCAATCTTTAATTGGTGATCGTATTGTTTAGTCTTAGCTGTTCTTAAAATATGCTGGTCCCTCCGGTTTCTTTTGGCACCATAGTACGCTGATATAATCCTCACATATATGTCATGATCGAAATCTAGCCATTTCGTGAAATGACCGGCCACTTCTATCTTTGGCCACCGAGATTAGCCAAAGCACGAAATATATAGTATATTGTATTTATTTATCAAAAATGGTTTAAGTTAATTCCTGTCTAGTAATTTCTATCGTATATATTATTTGTTACCAAGTTCACAATTTTTGTTAAGTTGTGTCTTGTATAAGGGGGAGTGTGGGGGTACCGGTACACATCTATTTCCCACGGATATACCGACCCGAGTGGCTAGGCCTACTTCCTTAGCCCCAGCGGTTAGGTTAGGCTGGAATTGTGTTGTGTCATATTATCCAGAACTTCAGTCACTGACTAGGCTGTCGTGTCCAATTCACACTTTGCCTGGCGAGATCGCGAATTAAAATTTACCTTATTAATATTTCGTGATTTGGCTGGAACATCTGGTCAATGCGCAAAGAGTTCAGCCAACTCGCTAAGTGGACAGTTTTGGGCTTTTACCATGACATATTCATAGGATTAAAACTATTAATAAAATATTTAAAATCACACAAGTAAACAATTTTTGTGACGAATTTACTTTTGGAGGTATTTTAAGGGTAATTTATAAACTGATTTATCATATCAACACTTGATTTACTAAATAATGTAACTAAAGTACATACACAACGAGACCCCAGGCTAATCATTCATTCCTATGAATAGGTAAACCTCAATGTCACCAATGGTAATTATTGTTTGGAGCTTGACCGTCTCTGTAATCGAACCCGAGACCCCAACTGAGCCAATGAGTCGGACAAGTTGTGTCTCGAGTTTTCGTGTATTGTTTTTGTTATGAAATTGAATACTTTCATGAAAATCTGTGGATCTCTAACGATTGAGATGACCTAGAAAAGGGTATGTACAGAACAAATAACGCATTGAAGTGTTGTAAAGAGCTGACGCATTGAAAGAAACGCGCCTCCTCAACCAAACGGTTTTTCCACGCACTCTCATCGCACAATGTGTGGCGGCGCCTTTCACTCGCACCACCAAACCTCTTCACTTGAATTACTGCCTTTTACTATGATCTTAGTTTTTAATCGAATTCGCGTTTATTAATAGAACAATTATCAAGCAATAAGTTCACTTAAACGAACAAAGACAAAAAACACATAATAAAAACGCGAGAGCTAGAAAAAAAACAAAAAAAACAACCCAGGGGAATGAGTGGTGGGATATTTCAAGTACTCCTGCTTTTCATGGGAGTGGTTAATTTTTTTCATGTTGCAAAGATTTATCATTCTTTAACTATACTTGATTGTATTTAAAATGCTTCTTTTCAAACGTAACGTTTCTTGATTAATTTAATATATTCCGGTAGAAAATATGAAAACGGTCTAACTATTTCTCAATACTATCGCAATTTTTGACTTGTGTGTTTTAAAGAGGAAATTATTATTTTTGTCTAAACAAACAGGGAATGTCATTTAAAGTTGATTTCATACACGGTGCATGACTATTAAAAATAAAAATAAGCTTTTATTTGGAATATATTTTTATAAAATAAATAGTGTCCAAGATAAAAGAAAATATAATTTTAGAAATTATTGTGATAGTAAAAATAAATTAAACCAAAGATTTTAATGGATGTCAAAGTTTCATGACCCCCTAACACGAAAAAGTATTTTTTGCATTGCCATCTGTCTCTGTGTCTGTCTGTGAGACTAGAACTGAACCCACTATACCGATCGTTCTAAGACTTGTTATCTAGGGTTTAAATAAGGTTCCATCGAGGCGTTTTTGGAATTATATATCTTACCCTAAAATTGAGGGTAGCTTACTTAAGGTTAAAAAGATTTAAATAAAATCAATTTTATCAAAATATCGCCCAGCTATTTTAATTAAATTTCGTATCTAGGTAATATTTAACATTACAAATAGAAGGGCAGCTCACATTTTCTCATCCAAATGAATTTTAGGGTACCTTATACAAGCGGAAATTTCCAATTTTGTTTATTCCCCGCAACTATTTGAGATACGAAATAACTCATTTACGCTAAGATGTAGTACTATAAAAATAAAATTAAAGTTTTTGAAATACATTTTTATAAAACCAATAGTTTCTAAGAAAGTGGAAAATACTGTATACTTTATGTTTTAAATTTATGTCTGGGAAATTGAATGTTATGATCTTTGATAAACAGAAAGGTTACTTTTTCCTAAAACGTCTCTGTAACAGTTTATACTATTTCATTTAGTATCTTTTATTGAATATTTCTGCAACAATATATACTATTTAATTTTACATATTATACTGGTTTTGAGTTAATATTTCCATTTTTAGTACAAGGAGCGAGGACGTCTGTATGGCGCACAGTACTATATATTTCTCAATATGTTTGAGTAAAAATTTATATTATTTCATTTATACTCTTTGGTAGAATGTGATGTTCTTTTATCCATTAAGTTTCTGAAATAATATATATTTTTTCTTTTCGCATTTCTTATGAGTTTTACGTAAACGTCTTAATGTTTAGTTAAGGGAGCGATTACAGTCTATGCAGTGCGCCCTGCTATATACTTAATTTTATAAGTATTTTTGGTGACATGGCGGTCTAGGGGGTAAGGTGTCAGACTTCTGTGCTGGCGGCCGGGGTTCAATCCTCGGTCCCGGCATAGATTTATCTGATTACCAAACCCTTCCTTCACCTCTGACAAGACATCTTGTGAATGTGGGGAATGCCAGGCCTCCACCGTGGTTCGGAT
>CABEEJ010000369.1:274427-303214 GCA_901482245.1 Timema douglasi | reverse complement strand
GAAAAAAAAAAATTCTGGACGTATGGCCTTAAACTAATCGAAAAGGAATGTTGGGCAAAATGGGTTTAATAAAGAATAATTGTTTTATGTGATTTTTTGTGTTGATTATTGGACTTCCTGAATTTTCATAAATTCCTTTCCCTTTATAGTTTATTCTAATGACACCCAATCACATGGTGATATTAACAGTACTAAAATATCTGTAAAGACTGTACTTGGATTTAGTAAAAACTTTTTCTTTTCACTTAAAATGTTTTCCCTCAAAAGCCGTGATGCTCATGACAGAAATTCAACAACTGTTGATATTACCATGTAAAGAAAATTAAACCCTAGGTTTCTACTGGAGCAGTATTTGATTTATTTTTACTATAAAAAGTACAAACACCCTTACCTTTTCTCGCATCCTCTACACTTTCACCACAAAGAGACCATTCTTCTAAGTTTCTGGATTGTTCTCGTTTGGTGTAGTACATAACATATACAGCATTATTCAAATACTAATTAGTTGCTAAATACTCCTAATATTCAAACAAATCTCAAATTCTTAGTAAATGTAGTTTTAAAAAATTATATTTTAAAAGTAGCTAATTAAATGGGCTAGATTTATTGTTATTATTACCAAGAATCATTAAGATTTACTCACTTTATAAAACATTGTGAGAATTTCATTGAAGTGATAGGCATTATTAAATCTTTCAACACTTGAATGGTTTTTAATAACCCAACTCAAATATTCTATAATCACCATTTGAATTGATTGATGTTTATTGGTTAGCCCATTAGTCATACCCTATAAAGGTAAATTGTAGGGATGTGTGCAACTTTGAAAACTTTGATTTAGCTTGAATATTTTACAGCTTTGAAGACAAAAATTCTGGCTCTAATAGTCACGAAGTGATGAAAAAAAAGTGACAGCAAGAATACACATTACGTTTAAATTTTTATCAATCTTTGGGCCTAATGTAATGCACATTTAAACATTGTTTGTTGTATGTGATGAGTGAATTGGGGCCTTCATGTCATAATAACTTGATTTATGAGTTGCATGAGCTTAAGACTATGATGCTGGCAATAGCAAAATAAATTAACCATGATCTTATCTACATTTGGAACATTTTTTAAATAAAAAAATAATTTTATAGCGATTTTAGTTGGGTACAATAGTATGTTTCATGTAGTCATTAGTCACATCTATGTAAAAAAGGGTGTATGTGTATCAAATTATTCATCCCTACTTAAATTATGTATTTTTAAAAGTTAGCATGTATATGTTGAGGTTAATCCGCACATATTGTTTAAACGAATATTAATAACTTAATTTATAAATATTTTGTTTCACTCTAGAAAAATTGACACACTCTGGAATATAATGGTGGTTGCCAGCTAAATTATAGGAAGATATTGAAAAATAATCCCACATCATTGGACATTAATTGGTGGTAGTCATTCATTATAAATGTTACAAGTTTAATATATTTAAGCCAGACTGCTGGTGGATCAACTCACAAGGCATGAGAAGTGGGATGAATAAAAAAACAAGGTTGTTAAGAGTACAAGGTTGCCTCGGTCCCTATACCTGCCAGCAGATTTTTTTCCTTCCACTAGTCCCTGGATGATGTCATTTGGTGACACTTGGTGACAGGGGCTCATATCTATTTTGCTGGCTTAGGGAACTTCTTTATTGTGTCACACAGTTAAGATTCTTCAATAAGTTTAATTTAAAACAAGAATGAATTATTTATACATTATAGTAGCTGGTAAGAATAATAAATAATATTGTAAATAATATGGTAAAAATTTTCTTTTTCATTTTAGTTTCCATTGTTTCATTTTTCTTTAAATGAATATGATTTAAAACAATGCTTTCAGTTAATATTAGTGTAAATAGTTATGTGTGTTGTACAAACACCCGTTTTTTATATAGAAACAATCTTTAATGCATACCTAACAAAGATGCTGAGAAAAAAATTGTACAGTCTTCTCTGTGTGCAATCAAAGCCAACAAAAACTAAGTAAACACAGATGGTAAGTAATTAGTTGCAATCTTCCACCTTACTCCAAAGACCCAGAAATTCGATAAAGTGGAAACAGATTCATGTATAGAATGTTCGAAACCCAGCGACATGTTGACTGGTATGAAGGTATTTTATAAAAATATACCTCACCTGCTGCAGGTGAGAATGTGGTCTAAATGCCCTGATTAGTTTGTTTAGCTTGCCTTTGAGAGTGAGGTTAGGGTTTGAAACCCGGGCAGGTGTAATGAGGGTGGTTTCCTAACATCCTTAAACCCAAATCTGGGTACATTTTTTATTAATTATATCAGTCTCATTCCTACACCTTAGTGTAATTAATATAATTTATATCCCATAAGTTAGTGCATTGGTGAATTTTTAATGTTGGCACTGCTAATACAGTAGTCTCGGAAACGCAACACTCGATATTCCGTGTAACTCGACACGTGCACACAGTTGTTAGCACCAGTCATCACAATCCAAGGTCATTCACAGAGTTTGTAGGGTCCTTGAAAGAACTGGAATTTAATGTGTGTCTGTTCAAGGCCTAGAAAAGTCTTTAAATTTCTCTGGGCCTTAAAAAGTCCTAGAATTTTCAGGTTTAAATATTTTTTATATGGTTGTGAATAATGGCTGTAAAGACCATGATTTAAGATGCACTCGGGCATGAAAAATCTAGCGCGTCCTCTTTAATCAAGCATTAGCTGTTGTCTGCTGTTTACTTTACTCTCCGCTGCTCTTCCAGCTTCTTTGTTTTATTTGTTATCGTGTCATCAGCTCAGAGAGATATCTCATCCCATGGGTGCGACTATGGGGGCAGGGGGGAACAGTGTTAAATTCTCTGACAAACGTATTAACGCTACTGTCGAAATACGATTTTTTTTAAATTTCCTATATATAAAAATCTCAATTCACGTGCGTTCACCATTTTTTTTAATAAGTTGCTTTAAAACCACCATTTGTAATAATTCTTTTTAAGATTTCTGACTACCTATTAACACTTGTATTTATAATTACAGTTTTGCACTAAAATGCCCACCGATAGCTATTAGTTCATCTCCCATCCACCTTAGCACTAAAATTCCAGTTCTAGCCATACTACAATATGTACTGAATATAGAATGACTGCACTAACCAATACACCAAGGAGAGTGAAGTAAGTGTCAACAAAGTTATATTATTTTTATAGTCCTATCTGTTCATAAAATTAAATGAAAAGTTATTGTTTTCCATCTATTTAAAATTTGGTATGGTTTATAAATTTTTTATTTATGTGTTTAGCTTTTGGCAGTACGATAAATAGCAGTTTTAGGGCTGTATGAAAGAATATGACTAAATGAATGCTTTGTAAACACTAGCGACCGTGTTTGCTTGCGTCATCATAGGTTAAAAGATGGAGTGGAGTGATAGTGTGCTTGGGACCACACTATCAGTCCACTAAGGATTCACTATATCCTCTAGAATAGCGCCATTAGTCCTTAAAAAGTCATTGAAAAGTACTTATATTTATGTTTCGTATGTCTGTAAGAACCCTGCTGATTCAACTGTATAACCTCGCTGTGTAACTCTAGTAGAACACTCGGGCTGTAGTGTTTTTACAAGTGCTGTGTTTGTTAGTTTTTCAATTCAGTAATGTGTTATTCGAATCAATACAATATTATATGTACAGTACTGTACTGCATTTATTTATATTACACACATGTATATCCACCATTATATTAACACATAATATACTGTACTGTACATATATTACTGTTATTGTAGTATACAATACTACAGTACAGTAAAACTGTACCTATAATATTCATATTCCGTCTACATTTTTAAAACAGAACTGATCAGCTGTTATTTAATTTCTATCATCTTTTAAATGTTCCAACACGATCCATGATAGCCAACTCAACGGGAAGAAGAGAGGAATTGAAGACCCATCTCTATTTACAGAGCGGAAAGGCGGGGACTGTGATGACACAAACACGTCAACCAATCTCATGCATTTTTAATTTCAAAGGCTCATGAGAAAAAAATAAATGGTAGTTTGTTTACAATGATCATATGTTAATGTCAACAAGCTGTCAGACAACAGATCTTGCATTCATTTAGTAATAGTTTGAATTTTTCTCATGCTTCTTTTTTTATTATTTCTTTCCACATGGATTCTTTCTGTTTCTACTTTAATTTCCCATATTTCAAATTTCTACCTTATTTTAATACCACCATATCTCTGAGATTTTTGGGGCGTCAAGGAGCATGCTGGGAGGCAGGAGATGTGAGGAGAAGATGGGTCTTTCATCTGGAATCCCGAACAAAACAGACTTGTGTAAGTTCAATGGAAAATAAACTAAAGGGAGAATTATTGAGTTTTGTTAGTGAAAATTTCACTAACGGTTTTCTTAATGACGGTAAAAGATGGGATGAGCTGTGACAATTGTAATAATTTCCAGACCACAATTTGGACTTTTAAGTGAGTTTGTCTGAATCAGTGAGTGACCTTTTCAACGCCGGAGACTAAACGACACCATTAATATGACGTGATAACCACCTAAAATTTTACTTGTAATTAATCCTTTGTCATCTGCTACAATTTCATGCATTTCTTAACATTTATTGCTCCAAATTCAAGGATTAACATTGCAGTTTCAAATACCATAAATTATGGTCAAAAAGAGTATCAACTATTTAAAGTGATTTTAAAAGGATGCGGTATATACCATATTTTTTGTGGAAATTTCAAGATATTTTAAGTACCAAAAGGAAATATTACCTGTAATTATTTTTCCATTGAAGAATTTTTGGTAAGATCTGAGCCATTTATCTCTATCATCCAGAGCATCTGGCATCATTTTAAACACTTGAGATATCTAATAAAAAGCATATTTTTTATTTGTAGAAACCTTCAAATTTTATTTCAGAACATTTTAAGAATATAATTTCAATTATTTTTTTTAGCGCATCTTACTATTTGTTTGGGTTATACGCTTATGTACCATAATAACAGTAATTATTTTAGGGATTAGAAAGGTTATTTTAAGAGGAAAAGTACCTGCATTTGGATGGAGGGAGAGTGAAAAACCATTTTGGAAAACAACCCTCAATATATCCAACCCTGATCTTTCTGTCATATGCAGTCTATTCTAATGCAAGAGTAGCCCCTCAGACCATGTGACCCCCGCAGCGTGTGTAATTCAATTGTTGATTTTTTTTAAATTACATTATAAGAGATTTTAAAGCTTTACTTCAGAACCATATAAATATGAATAATTTTGACCGTGGAGAACATTTTATATATATTGAGACTTTTAACACTAAAACATAAAATACTTTAAGGTCATATCAATAGAAGGAGGTACATGCCATAGAAGCTGAAAGAAGGGGATGAATTATAGAAATGGTTTGGACAGACGTCAGTTAACCAAATTATTTAACTGATATCTCGCCACACCATGAACATATTAGAACAAATGGTAGAATAAAATAGTGCAGCAAAAAAGAATGGCTTCTATACCTTCAAATGTATTTTAAAAATTGAAAATAAAATATATGGTTGATAGTACTAAAATAAACATTTATTTAAACACACACAAATCATTCATTTATTTTCAAAATAATCTGTTATTAACCTTTGATTTCCATCTTTCTCTACATTACCATTTAGAAAATTACACATAGTATTGACATCTTCAATGTCCTTTTCATCAGATTCTTGTTTAAGATACATCAGTACAGTTTCAGCACAACTTACAGCTTCTGATAGGATCACTTTATTATTTATAACATCCTTTTTACTTGATTCATCACCATTCTTCACAGTTTCTTTATTTGTAGAACGTGGTTTCACATGCAAAGACCTCCAGAATAAAAGCGCCTCATCATTAGCATCATCATCAATATCGATACCTTGCTGAGTCATTGCCTGACCGTTAACAACACTTGAGTAATCAGTTATAAGTCTCTGACCGTCACCTTTATTCACACTACTTCTCATGAAAGTGCATGTCTTAGTGACATTTTCAAGTTTGTTGTAACCACATTCTTGTTGTTTAAGATACAAAAGGACATTTTCAGCATAGCTTATGGCTTCTGATGATGACAATTTGGTGTAGAATTCCAAATTTTTACTTGAATCATCACTTTCTCTAGTATTTTCCTCTTTCTGCAAAAATTGTTTCACCTGTAAAGACTTCCAAAACAAGTCGGATCCATCATTAGTATCAACACCATCATCAAAATTGTCCAAAGTCACAGTGGAGTTTTTTATTAGGTTTTCACTATCAGAATGATAAGGGTCACCATTAATGTTCTCATTCTGATTTCCTAGTAATCTTATACCGTGGCGGTTTTTGAACCGGGTCAACCAGCCAGGTGATGCATAGAATGGTTTTTGTATACCAAGCTCTTCATGAAGAGATGTAGCTTTCGCAAGCAATAGAGGTCCTGATATTACAGTGCCCTCTGCACGTTTTTCTAAAAACCATTTAAATAAAGCTGTATCTAAATGAGGAAAATACGACATTTTAAGCGTTTTCCTTTTAAACGTGCCATCAGGACATGAAGCGGAAACAAAATTTAACAGTTTGTCTTTGTTGTGCAAAATGTCACGTACAGTTTGTTCACCAATGTTATATTCACGAGCTAATTTACTAATGCATTCTCCATTTTGTCTTTTTTGAATGATCTTTAGTTTTTCCATTACTGTGAGTACTACTCTTTTTCTTCTTTTCTCAGCTAAGTTTTGGGGGGGCATTTTATATTGAGGTAAACAACATGTGAATAAAATTTCCCTCTAAAAAGTTCACTACTATCTAATAAAGAGGACTCATTAATGGTTTTGAGTTTGCTTGGACAAATTTAAAAACACTTAACAGCATCTTGTACTTTGATATTGTATCTGCACAATGTTGTATCTTCTTGCATGAGGTATAACTTTTGAATTATCCATTCCTGGAAAAATTATCATTTATATTAGACAATAAAATAATATTATAAAACTTAGCATTAGTCACTTTTGCATGCTTTAATATTGTTATTTTTATTAAAATACAAATAAACAGATCACATTAAATGTTATAAAGTCAAACTTCCCTAGGTATAACTATCAAAACACCAGAAAATTGTAGTCCTCAAAGCTCGCAATTAAAGCACAACAAAAGACATAGCTATGTAATTTTGGGGGTACAATGGTCCCGTTCTTTAGCAGAAGAGAGTAAAACACAGACTGGACTATGGCAGCACGGCTATGGGTAGATCATGGCCACTTAGATTCTGTTGTAGCCTGTTTCTTAATGCAACACCAGAAACCATGTGACCATGATCAACCTATAGTTATGCTGCCATAGTCCAGTCTGTTTTTACTCTCTCTGCTGAAGAGGTAAACTGGTGTCTTCCAAAAATTACACAATGATATGTTTTGTTGTGTTTGAATTGTGAGCTTTGAGACCTACAGTTTTCTGGTAAGTGTGTAGGCCTTTCCCTCCTATCCTTATTTCAATGTTTAATTTAATATAGCTGTTTGGTGTACTTTTTTCTTTGTTTATAATGATCAAAAGTCAAAGTTATCTTGAGTCGAAGAAAAGTTCAATCAAAAGAGTAATATTTTTGTAACAAGTGAGTGTTATAGCTTTTGTATTAGTATATTTTAATATTAAGTATATTTTTTTCTGTACTCCTCTGGAGACTACAGTAGAAAAGTTTGACAGTACTAAACAAACCTTCTTGTGATTCTACTTGCAGCGCAAAGTAAAGACTAGGCTATACATAGTTTAGGTTCTTATGGTAGTACAAACAATACTCAAGGAATTATGAATTAAAACATTCAACAAATAACACAAGTACTAATAAAATATGTGATTTACTAGTCTAATGGGGTAAGAATGAGGAGGATAAGTAATATGAAATGCACCAGTAATTTCTTGTATGGATGAAGAAAAACTTCCATATATGAAAAAAAAATAATCTCAGGATGTCCAGCAAAACTATATTTTAAAATTCTCTGACTTTTACAGGTTTTCTAGAGTCAATTTCTAATTTTTCCAGTCATTATTATATTACAACTATTGTTTTATTAAGATCACGATTTAATGCAATAATATTTTTTGACACACACACATCCTGAAATTGTGTCACTCAATAAGGGACTTATCCTAAAGTAATGGGCTGTTGAGTAGTACAATCTAAATGAGATTTAAGTGAGATAATATCGAGACATTAAAAGCTCGCCTTACACTAGTATAGCTTAAAATTGTTATGAGAACCATTCCTTTTTATTAAAGTTAAGACTAAGAAATATTGTTCAAAAGATATATAAAAAGGGTGGATTAATGAGTTAGTTAAGCTAGTTGATGTAATCAATTGAAAATTTAATTCAAAATATATAATTGGGTTAATTATGGTAAGAGCATATTGTCAAATTATGAACATTAGGCATATAATGAATATTCATAACCAATTTAGTTTATATATATGTCTAAAATACATGAAAACATGTTAAAAGGTTGTTGTAAAATTTAGCAAAGTATGTTGGACAAAACAATGTTTAAGTTCAAGTAAGTTAAAACACAAATGATTAAATTTAAGTCAAGAGGTTAACACCTGCAAAATAAGCTAAAATGAAATAATTGAGAATTGTCATACACCGACTTGAGAACATGCCATTTATGATGAAACAATGTTTAAGGTTTGAATTAAAGTTGCCAAGTATAAAATTATTTTATAGGTTAACAAATATGAAACAAGTTTAAATGAAGTAGAAAATGTAGTCCAATTGTCTAAGCCTTATCTGTTTCCTTGTGCATTTCCAGCATTGGAAAGATGCTGGAATACTTTATTCCGACACGTTTTGACACTTAAGGTGTCATAATCATGTATACTGTAAAACGAAATTAAAGAAGCATTAAGACAAAATAGGATTAGTGAATGAGAAATATTGTTATGCAATCATGAAATCATTCCTTTTTAGTTTATTTTTCTAAAATGTAATTGAATTCCCACACATGCGCATAATTATGACTAAACTTTGGCTGAATACGGGCATTAGAAGGGTGAAAAGATGAAATGAGAATCACTTGTTGATTTTAATAATTGAGATTATTATACTCAACAGGGACAAAATTGTGTCAAATTTGATTACCAGTGAGTATTAACTGGAAGAAAACTGCAATTTTGACTATTGTAGTTAAAATTGCATAATTTTGAGTGAATTTGTGAAAATTCCAGAAATTCAATCAAATTTCCTGACTTTTCCATGACTTTTTCCTGACCAAGCAAATTCCCTGACTTTTTTCTGTTTTCCAGGTCACTGGACAACCTGCTAATTATAGGGAGTGACAATTAACCTCCTTGGTCAAAGCTAGTAGTGTATTAGAGTATTAGTTCAACTCAAAGATTATTGACATAGTTGCGTAATCTAAGGAAGAGGGGTTAGTGTATAGCAACATTAGACTGAAAAGAGAATGGAAAATCGAGTTGTAAAAAACAACTTTCTACACCTAAGACTACGGGGCAACTTCTGCGGGTAATTTAGAGCTAAGTCAAACAACCTCAGTGGCAAACCATTTCTGTAATGCTCTTCTTAAAATGCTTCAGTAACTTTTAAAACCCAAATTGTAAAACAGATAAAATGTTAAATCACACTAAATATTAAGCTAACCACTAAAGTACAGTTGATCCACCAGTTCTTTGGTGGTCTCTGACAGCTAGCAGTCAAGCAAACATTGTCTGAAAGTCACTGTTGTCAATATATTTGGAAATAATTATTATTTGCTAAGTATTAATATTTTTATCACTAAAAGTATCCCAAAGTATTCCAAAGTATTATTGTAGAAATGTATTTTACATAATTAAATTAAAGATATAGTTTAATAATTCATTCTGGTTTTTGTTTCAACTGTTGTGGCAGTTACAGGTTAAATAATGTGCCAAATTATACATTTAATGGTATTATACTCAGTTATTAATATTTTTATAACTATCCCCACCCCCTCACATATATTTAACATAAATAAATGGTTTGTGTTGATAAAGAAAAAAAAGATACAAAATGTTTATGAAATAATATAAAGTTTAAATTATGTAAACATGATTATTAATACCAGTCACCAACAGGGTCACCTACGTCATAAACCGTCTGTATTGTTTCATTTCAGTGTTCCATATTTGTTTTTGTAAGTAAGGCCACTTTTAACGAGCTCTTGCTTTTGATAATTAATTTTTATCAAAAAGCAAACGCTACTTTCACAAGAAAAATAACCGCCAAATGGATATTCTTATAAGCAAAATCTAACATTTTTAAATCAACATTATAACAATGCATTAACTTATAAAATACAATTAATAAAACCGCATGAGTAGGTCTACTAGAAGAATACTACAAAATATGTTATTGTTTGCGTATTTAGGCCTATCTAAGTTACTGTTAATAATTACAAATTTTGATAATACGGTATCTTTTATGAATATTAATTTGGCTACTTAGTAAACTGTGTTATTATTAGTTTGGTGTGTGAGCGTGTTGACCTTGGAAAATAGACGGATTTTTAGTGATCTTTAAATATTTATTTTCCAATATAATATTGAAGCGCATGATAAAAAAAAATAGCGAGTGTTTCTCGGTGATCAATATATATTTTTCAAAAATTTAAGCCTGTGTATCAAGAATAGAAATTATAACTTTTAACCTTAAGATTGTGTTGTACACCACTAGGCTTAACCTCAGGTTTTAGGATTTTATTTTATTAAAAAAACACCCTAAAGTGTAATAAAAACATTAACGAGTCTTTTTCAGTGTTCAATAAATAAATAAATAAATAAATGGCTAAGATTTCACGTTGTTAAGTTATTATAGTTTTATAATAGACTTAGTTAACTGTTAAAGAATAATGAATCTAAAATAAGATTTTTTTAAAATTAGGATAGGTTTTATTTGTCAGTAGTCCCTGAAGTGTATTTATTTATAAGACAATGAAGAGGACAACAAAGTTCTTGCAGCCCTGTTGGAAAACACTTAATAAAAGTGCCGGTACAAGCAAGTTCATAACAAATATTACTTATTTGTAGTAATAATCTTATCAACAGTGTTAAAAAGGTTTATGAGAATTTCT
This sequence comes from Timema douglasi, assembly GCA_901482245.1. Lineage (NCBI taxonomy): Eukaryota > Metazoa > Arthropoda > Insecta > Phasmatodea > Timematidae > Timema > Timema douglasi. The sequence goes on along the minus strand of CABEEJ010000369.1, from coordinate 292,107 downwards.
TTTCTTTCTGTAATACTACCTGTTCAGATTTTTCACATTAATAATAATGCTAGTAACAAATAATAATAATAATAATAATAATAATAATAATTTATTGAAACACATTTGGGATGAAATGCTAAAATTTTAAATATTGTGGAAAAATTAACACTAGGCCTTATAACATTTCAAGGTCAACAATTAAAAAAACTAATATATTTTTCTTGTATAAACAAATAAGTTTTCACTTGCAAAAGTGACAGCTGCTAAACATATGTTTTTGCAAATCATATTGTTTGGAGTAGGGATACAAAATTTGATCTGGTTACTTTTGACAGCTGTCAGGCAGGCACCACCATAAAAGCCCTGGGTCAACTATAGTTTTGAGAATGTTTAAAATTAAAGATTAATTAATCAATCTAAACAAAATTACCATAGTCAATGTATCATGGTGTCTACTAAACTTGACCAATGAAATCCTCGACCTTTTCCCTGATTTCCCCTGATCATTTCCTAAAATTCTCGACTCAAACAGTATGTCACTTCCTTTTAACTCGCCGCCCCCCCAACCCCCTCCTCTCTCGTTTTTCTATGTTTTTTTTATAATAATAATAAGTTTTAAAATTTGAATTAAAATTGTTTACTAAGAATTAAAAATATATTACACAGGTACAAGCAAAAAATGACATAATTACTGATTATTGTATTTCATATTTTGAGTAAAATATCATTTTCCCGGATTTTTATTGTGATTTACCAAATTCCCGACTTATTTCCGGTTTTTCCCGATCACTTCTAATTCCCGTTTTCCCTGATTTTCCCGGATGGTAGACACCCTGATGTATTTAAAATTCTTAAAAACAATTTTCCTTGTGCATAAAATAAAATGAATACATTTTCCACACAAACACATTTAAAAAATAAATGTTTTTAATCATTTTCTTGAAGAGGTAGGTTAGTAGGCTACAAATATAGACGTGTATACAAGAATGAGATTGAGTGAAACAAAAGGTGGAGTTGAGTCGAAGGTGAGTTAATATTATATCTACTTTGCTATAAAGCATTGCACCTTTCACTCCAAACTACCCTCTGTTTAGCTCAGCCTCGTTTTTACACATGGGCCATAGTAGTATCATATGTTTTATAGGTAAGTAAATCAAATGTAAAAACTCCACGGATTTAATATTTACTAAATCAGAGCCTACTATGATGTAGGATCTACTAGTGGATTCTGTAAATGTATTTAGCATTTGCATATAGGCCTATCGTAGTTCCTGAAATAATTCCAAAATAAGATTGAAACATGTCTAGTGTTTCTTAAATAGCTTCAGGAAGTAATAGTAGTAAGACTAAACAGGATGTGTTCTTCAGTTATCTTCCTGTTTAGTAGTAAGACTAAACAGGATGTTGTCTTCAGTTATCTTCCTGTTTAGTAGTAAGACTAAACAGGATGTTGTCTTCAGTTGTCTTCCTGTTTAGTAGTAAGACTAAACAGGATGTTGTCTTCAGTTGTCTTCCTGTTTAGTAGTAAGACTAAACAGGATGTTGTCTTCAGTTGTCTTCCTGTTTAGTAGTAAGACTAAACAGGATGTTGTCTTCAGTTATCTTCCTGTTTAGTAGTAAGACTAAACATGATGTTTTCTTCAGTTGTCTTCCTGTTTAGCAGTAAGACTAAACAGGATGTTGTCTTCAGTTGTCTTCCTGTTTAGTAGTAAGACTAAACAGGATGTTGTCTTCAGTTATCTTCCTGTTTAGTAGTAGACTAAACAGGATTTTATCTTCAATTGTCTTCCTGTTTAGTCTTACTACATTTTATTTATTACAGATTGTTTTTGCTCAATGCACTTTATTTTGTATATATTATCTTAAATAGTTTAAGAATAAAACAAGTCCATAAATGACCTAACTTAGAGTAAAGGTTGACACTTACCAAGCTATGCAGAAGATTGTTTGTAGTTCTTGGTATCCAGCAGTTTTTTTCCACACATAGCACATATGCCCTTCTTGTAGGCACATGCCTGGCAGTAGTGGGAGCCAACCTGGTGCACTTTCTGGCGGCAAATACGGCAAGTCTCAAACTTGGCAGTGTAGGGACTGAACCTCGACTTGTTGCCTGTGATAGCTTTGTTCTCACCAATCTTGCGACCACCACTCTCCACCGTGTTGCGAGCGCCAGACTTCCATGGATCAGGGGTGATCACTCTGCCAAGTTTTTTCTCGCACTTTTCACAAACCATGGTACTGAAGGACAAACCAAGCTCAATGAATATGTTTGCTTTGCAGGCAAACTGTTGTTCTTTCTGATATCAGAGTAAAAGAGTCTTAGTGAATCAGAGTACACTTTAAGGAAGTTAAAATTTTATCTATTGATCTCAACAAAAATAGACAAATAGTATTTATTTGGAACTCCAGTATTATATGATAAATAAGTATAGTCAATGTTTGTTATTTGATTAAAAAGAGGATGAATACTAATATCAGGCACTCAAAAGATAACAAAGCATTGAGCTAAACTTGTAAAAATGGCTACACAAATAAATGAGTTTGAGGCAAACTTGAATACTAAAAACAAACTTTTTAAAAAACAATTGTTCATCATATCGTAGTACTTCTCAAGGCTATCTGAATATTTACAAGTTTACAAAGTAAGGAGGAGATAGTTATAAATTGTTTATTGTAACAGCATCAATGTGGCTGTGCCCCAAAGTGTTACAAGAAAGAGTGTCCACCTGGATATGGTAAAATACCTTTATTTTAATAAGAAATTCACGGCTTTGTTAAATAAGTTTTTTTTAGTGCCACATCTTACTACCTGTTCAGAATGATTGTGTACTAATTATGCTAATGGTTTTAGGGATTAGGAAGGTTATATTTAGATGAAGTGTACCAGCATTTGAATGTAGGGCGAGTGAAAACCATTTTATAGAAAAACTACACTCAACAGGCCTACACCCAATCGAGAATTGAACCTCGATCTCCCTGTCATTGAAAGTCTAGTCTAGTGCAAGAGTAGTGCCTTAGATTTTGCAGCCACCAATGTGGGTTATATATAGGTTTATTTAATGTACACTGCGGATGAAAATAAATTTTTTGGAAAATAAACAGAGTATGATCAAAAATATAGCTACCTGTAACAATGTTCTGAACGCCGAGTTTACTATTTATAAAATAACAATTTACACTCGAGTAACAAATAATAATAATAATTAGCACCACATCTTACTACCGGTTCGGGTTATACCCTTAAGTACCAACTAATTACACTAATGGGTTAGGAATTGGGAAGGTTGAATATATAGGAAGTAAACCTGCATTTGTGTGGAGGGAGAGTGGAAAACCATTTAGGAAAAACCACCCCCCAGTTCACCCGAGAGAGATTCAAACCTTGATCTCCTTGTCCTCAGTAATCTATCTCAATATAAAACTAGCGCGTTAGCTAACTACGCCACCAAGGCAGGTTACAAATGTATTATTAAAACCATTCCTATTTCTATACAAACATAATATAGCCAACATACAACTGGCTGAAGTGTCGAGTCTAGTCCAGCCATTCCCTAAATCAGTCACAACACAACTGTCTTGCTACCATAGTGACCTTTATCACCCAAGAGTCTCCACGTAGCCGATGCTTCCAGATCCCAGCCACAGGGGTGAGTAACATTACTGAACTAAATGCCAATGCTATTTATTACACTATCCCATCCCATTTTTAGATGTGTTCCTGAGCCATCATGATAGAACATAATAATAGTCAGTTAATGTCTTCTTAATATAAAAGTAATTATACTCGAGTGACCAAAGTAGTAGGCCTAACCTGTGAGTGCCTTATGTTTCAACGGATGTTTCTCTAAGACCGTCTCGCCACAGACATGCCTGCGTAAAAAAACCAATCAGTTCATAGCTATTAGTTTTTGTTTCATCCTCATTAACAAAATAGTTACTAGAAATGCTGGACAATAAGCTAAGTTCCGAGTCTTTCTCAGATGGTGAGCTCTCACTAATGTCTCTTCACTAGGCCTATCTGTTGTTGATGGTAGTTCTCAAAGGACCAAACTGCATAGTGTATCTAATGCTATTTCCAGTGGGTTGATCCACCACATCGAATGTGAGAAAATACTGATAATGGTTTTCACAATATAAGAACCATCCCTTGTTCTGTGCAGTTTGGGTTTAAGGTTCATTTCCTGACTGCAAGCTGGTGTAGCCACACATAATTACCAAGATAGTATTATTATTATTAGCACCGCGTCTTACTACCCGTTCGGGTTATACGCACGTACGCTAATGTGTAATGGTAGGGTGATTGTGAGATGAAAATGAAGGACCTACAGTTTAACGTGGAATCCGAACCACGGTGGAGGCCTGGCATTCCCCACATTCACAAGATGTCTTGTCAGAGGTGAAGGTAGGGTTTGGTAATCAGATAAATCTGTGCCGGGACCGAGGATTGAACCCCGGCCGCCAGCATAGAAGTCTGACACCTTATCCTAGACCGCCAGGTCACCCACCAAGATATTATCATGTAAAACAATGTAGGTACAGTTTATTAGCTGACCCATGCATGTTGTGGACATTGTATGACCCTTTCCCCTACGTCTCCAAACATCAAGACAATACCCGCCTTGGTGGCATAGTTAGCGAACACACTAGTTTAGTGTTGAGCTATACTGCTGAGGACGGGGAGATCGAGGTTCAAATCTCGCTTGGGTGAACTGGGGGTGGTTTTCCCTTGATGGTATTTACACTCTCCCACCATGCAAATGTGGGTTCACTTCCTCTGTATTTAACCTTTCCAACTCCTAGCCCATTAGCGTAATTAGTACTTAAGCACATCCTTTTAACAGGTAATAATACACCGCGCTAAAAAAAAAATTATTGGTAACCGTATCTCTCGACCAAACATGAGATAATAGGGGGTGAATTTTGTTGAATCTTGTGGATTGAACCAGTATGTGGGTAAAGCATGAATATGGAATCAGTAGGCTAAATCTAGGATTCCAACTCCTCTACTTTTTCTACTGTCCGACTGACTGACTCCAACTCAGACTCCTTTATTAGTGGTGAATTTATAATAATTATTATTAGTATGGGGAGTATGCCCATGACAAACATTAAAAAGTAGATGCTATCACCATATGTATAAAATTAAAGTAAATGTTTAGACTGTGATGCTCCAGTCGAAACATTAATATATTAATTTGTAATAAAATTTTTGATATAGTAAAATCATTTGATTACAGTAAAATTATAACTAATTATTATTATTACTACCCGTTCAGGTTATACGCACTTACGCTAATGTGTAATGGTAGGGTGATTGTGAGATGAAATGGAGGACCTACAGTTTAACGTAGAATCTGAACCACGGTGGAGGCCTGGCATTCCCCACACTCACAAGTTGTGATTAATACACGTCTTTTCAGAGGTGAATGAAGGGTTTAGTAATCAGATAAATCTGTGCCGGGGCCGAGGATTGAACCCCAGACCCTCAGCACAGAAGTCAGACACCTTACCTCTAAGCCGCCAGGTCACCAACTAATTAATAAACATTAAAATGCTAAGTACTAATGCAGTAGTACAAAACATCTAAACACCGACACATGGATCATCAGATTATTTCTTAGTTTAATTGAACTTAAAATATATTTATTTGATTACAATTTATGGATAAGTATATTTCCTAAATTCCTATGAGATTAAATTTGCATTAATCTATGCATATAATAAATTAAAACTAATAATAATTACAATTGAAAACTACCCAATTCTTAATTTTTCTTTTTTTGTTTGTATGCCATCAAAATTTAGATAGTTAAGAATCATGAGATTAAGATTGATCCTTGATTATGTATATACCAGTAAGACTAGAGTTTGACACTATTATAAGTTGTTTTTAAGTCGGAGTCGGTACATTTCTATCGACTCAGACTCCACCCAAAATTGCTTCAGACTCCAACTCCACATCCATGGGGTAGAGTATGTTGCAGGGTCTTCTAAGAATTGTCCTGAGTTTTGTAGATATATTGAGAAAATGTTGAGCAATGTTATGTTAATATTTCTACCAGGGGTAGACTGTGGATGGTAGTATGGCGTTGTGAGTTTTCTCCAACTCAACAAGTTGGCAAATTTTTTGCAATAGTCTAGAGTCAAACGTGCATCCTTGATCTGTATGAAGCTCCACCACTAGCACACAAACCCTGCCTTATGAGTTTTTCCTCAATAAGCTTAAATACGGTTAAAGCTTCCATATTTGTCTTAGTATTGTAACGTGGGGCGCACGTGACCTGGGAGGGTCACAGGCCGTTCACACGTGGACGTGTGAACCACGAGTTCTTTTAGAGATATTGGGGTATGCTGCCGACCAAACACGAATGAAGATGCCCACGGAATATACAAAGTTTTAATTATTAAAACTACCACTTACACACACACACTGATTATCTGTATATCTAAATTAATTACAATTAAACAAGTCACAAAATAAAATAAAAAGAGTCTTAATCAAGTCTGTAAATTAATAAACTAATAGAACACATAAAAATATAAGTAAATTAAATAAACAAATTAACAACTATAAAACACCTAATAACTATTCAAATATTTAAAAACATTCACAAAAAGGTTCATTAAAACACTAGTCCACAGTAACCATAAACGTCTACATCACCAGTGTACTTAGGCCAACACTTATCCCACACACGATACACTGCGATGACCCACGATACACAAACACCGGTCCGGAACACTAGACACGTTGGTCCCTGGTCCGCTCACTGGACACGCAGGTGCCCACACTGGACACGCAGGTCCCCACACTGGACACGCCGGCCCAATCACTGGACACGCACTGGGAACTCCCGGACTCACCAGTCGCGAACCAAGAACTGAGCTCAGGCTACCGCTGAGCATGTATTTATAGGGGTGGTGAGAGCTGAGGGTCTGGAACCCTCCACTTCTAGAATAAAAAGGATCCAGACCCCTCCAGACGAGTCTCCGTCCTCCCCCCACACCCCCTCGGTCCCTCTAATCCCCCAGTCAAGCGATAAGGTCGCTACCTACCCGCTAGACAAGGAGGGAGACTGAGAGAACAAGGAGCGCAGCCAGGGCAAACAACAAGAGCACGCTGGTCCCGCTGCTAGGTACTAATCTTGTTACAGTATATTACTCCATTAGTTTGACAAAGTGGCCAATTAATAAAAGAACAAATTATTTTATTTCCCATAAATTTCTTTGTCAAGGGCCCCAGAGTATCTTCCACTACACAATACAGGGTGGTGGTCAGCGACCTTCTTCTGGTGAACTTAGGACATTCTCTACGCCACCTGTCATTCCCAGACAGTAAACCTGTGTTGAGTTTGATCCAATATATGTATAATGTATATGTGCCTCCAGTAATTGCACTGTGCTATTATCTTAAAATCTCAGTTGATAGGTGATGTAATACAAATATTGTTACCGACATCAAAAGTAGTGCCATATAATTTACTATGTACTCTAAATATGTTTAACACTTATGCTAGAATTATTAAAAATTGTACACTTTAAATATATACCTACAAACATAATGTAGGCTATATAATAATATTCAGTCGCATTCACTAACCGGTTGCAGCCCAACTGTCTTACTAATGGGGATCTTTTTACCCCCAAGTCTCTCTATATAACCCTTCCTTCCCCAATTCAGAGCTGTAGCTCTACAAGGTTTATTGTAGCCTACTCACAAAATGAATGACCAACACTTGTCATCGCTATAAAATTACTATGATACCAAGGCCTAAATCAAGACTTTTTAAATAACTAATATAGCTGAAAATAAAGATAAAGCCTACCTGTAAACAAATGCCATACCAGTTCAATCAGTCAACTAAGTTAGGTTGGTAAAATAGGCCTAAATTATGAAAAAATAGTTATATCCAAGGTAACATCCAATGTAAAGATAATAGAAGGAAGTGCTGGATCGAGAATGACATTTGATTGGCTAAGCTTTTGATGTCAGTCACTCAGTACACAAGTCAATGATTTACATATACAAGGCTATGGAAGATAAACTAAAGGCCTCGACACAGACTCTGTATCCGTATGTCCGTAGTCTGTACTCTGTGGTCCTGGCCCTCAAGAAATTCTATTCATGATTACAGAGTCCATATATGTAATCACGTGACCGTTCCAATCAATGAGATAGTAAGAAACTTCGACCAATTGAAAACTTCGAAAATTGTCTACAGCAAGGGGTTAGCGCCAATCAGTCAGATGATCAATAAAAGAAACTAAAAAAACAATTTTGTTGAGAAAACTTCCAGGATATACTTAAAATGTAGTACAATAAATATATCTATAGCACGATTTTAACTATTGATTTTAAAATAAATTGGCTCGAAAATGCAAAACAAATGTAGGTACTAGTATTCTGAATGTAAACAAAGCAAACACTTTTAATATTTTCGTGCTTCCTTTATTTATATATGGGTTTTGATCTTTAACAAGAATATAACCAATCACCAAATCAATTTATAAACAATTTATTTTGGTGTTTAAGATGGATCCCAACACACATGCACATATTTACTTAGTTGTGATTGGTAGTCTGTGGCAATATCCGAATAGTCAAGTACACTTGACTTGATGCAGACTTGATGTAGTCTTGATAATTTTACACTTCTCGCGGTTTTCATAGCGAAGACTCCATCATTCGAACGGCAACACACTTGGGTCCGCAGTGCTGCTTCCTACCGACTAACTTAGAAACTATGTAAAAGCCAGCTATTAGCTCTAATGAAAACAAAATATTTGTGTAAGTCGTTGCCCTAGCAGACGAAACGATAATACTAAAACAATTGCCAGTCAAACGCCGCACCAACGCTGTGAGAAAACAGCATGGCTCGTAGCTTTCCGTAACCATGGTTACCAAGACCGCGAGAAGACTGCATCGGTCTAGTCCGAAACTATTTGGACAGATCTACACTTGGTCACGTGATTGCCAATGCAGCTATCAACGCCACGAGCCAACACGACGCCGCATAAGTAGACTATTTGGATACAGTTCGTATACACTAGTCCTTAGAAAGATAAAGTTTATCAACTTCTACAGAGTACGGACTTGCGGATAAGGACTCTGTGACCAGATCAATCTTAAGGCCCAGACACAGACTCTGTATCTGTAGGGCCGTGGTCCGTAAGAAATCGATGCTACAATATTAGATTGCTCTGGCCACAGAGTCCTTACTCCGTAGAAGTAGCCCAACTTTAACTTTCTACGGACTCGCTTATACGGACTACCAATCACAGCCGAGTAAATATGTGCATGCGCCTCGAAATAAAGAATAGCAGTGAGAATCCGTCGCTATGAAAACATATACAAAATGAAAAGATGACTGCACGCGGACCTATTTCAGAAACATTTTTCTAAAAATCTAAACACCCCGGGAAGAGCAGCTTCTAGGAAAGTGTTTTCTGAGAAATACCAAGTTCTCAGAAATATTGGCTTTGCTTTTGTAGGTTCAACACCCCTATTTTGTTTATTCTCTATTTATTAGCATCATTTAATTTTTTGTAATTGATAAATTATGTATACTAGTGATTTTCCATCAAAAATATTAGTAGGCCTGCATCTGTTTAGCATTTTCAGGCTATTGAAAACACTTATTATTTTAAGTTTGATAGTTAGAATAAAGTTATAAATATATTTCTTGTGATTGTTCTTAACCTATATTTTAATATAAATACTGAAAGTTTTCTCAACAAAGTTGTTTTTGGTTTCTTTTTCTTTGATCAGCTGACTGCTTGACACACGCTCCGTGCTGTAGACTATTTTCTTTCAAATTTTTTGATTGGATGAAGTCTCTTACTATCTCATTGGTTAAAACGGTCACGTGATTACAGATATTGAGACTGTAATTGTGAGAATAATTTCTTATGGACCAGGTCACCAGGAGGCAGGAGCACGGACCTACGGATACGGAGTTCGTGTCTGGGGCATTTATACTGTGCATTGATTTCTTATGGACTACGGACCTATGGATATGGAATCAGTGTCAGGGCCATAAGTTATTAAATATCAGGCCATATTTAGGAATTTTAAATAAATAAACCTTTATCCACACCAATGTCCAAGTAACAAATTCCTTTCCTTTTGTCTGCTGTATACTTGTAACTAGACTTCTAATTTTTGACATGTTATCAATACCCATTTATGCTTTTACTCTTCTTTAAGATAATTGGACTGAGTTATGCAATAGGAGACCAAGTGCCAATTTTTAAAAAGTGTTATTTAAATCCATATATAAAGCAAAAACACACTAAAACAATTAATTTTCTATATTTTTCTTTCAAATTAATACCATTAATGATTGGTAGCAGTGTCATAAGTACTTTTAAATTAGTGTTTTGTAAAACCTTTCATTTCTCAATTCAAGTCAACTGGCGCTTGGTCTACTATTGCATAACTCCATCCAATTATGGTTAGACCAATCTTTATCATAAATATTCTAAAGACACACCCATAGTTCACCTAGTCACGATACCAAAAACATACATTTTTGGAACATTTAAAAATAAACTTAAACAATGTGAATTACATAAATCTTGAACCACTTGCATATTTTGAATAGCTATTTTCAGTCTATTTCAGGTCACTCCTTTTCCAAGATCCATTTCTGAAAGTAAATATTAAACGTACATAGCCAACTTAGATCCATTGACAACAACAATTAGTTGTTAAAAATTAAAATATATGTAGTATATAAACTAGCGCTAGTACAGCACCTTTAATTAATTTGCATTTATGTACAAGATGGAGATAAATAATATAGTAAAATTAAAACTATTCATTTTGGGATTAGTTGCTACTTTTTTCAACAGTTAAAGGTTAATAGGTTAGTAAAATATATATGGAAATCTTTCTAGGAGATTGTGTAAGAACTACGAAAAGCAAGTAAATAAATTATGTCCATCTTGGGCGTTAACGCTTACTTTGCAGGGCAGTGTTTCTCAAACAGAAGCCTGCCAAAATGTCTACGCTTTCACATAATATTTAGATTTTCCCTACTCTCCTGCTAGCGCACCAATGTAGGAGAGGTGAAGATATAAATGATTACTTGATTGTTATTACAAAACAGTCACAATATGAATAAATTCCAAGCCTGCAATATAACAGGTAAGGCTGAGTTTAACCTCATAAATTCATGCATAAGGCATAACTAGTAGCGAATAAAGTATAGCACCTAATGCACAAGAAGTTAAAATACATTATTTTAAATAATACATCGTGAAAAGCTCACATTGTATCAAATTGATTTAATTAATTTTACTATCTACTCTGCTTCAGCTCGCTGTAGGAGCTAAGTATTTCTAACCTTTACTTACTACCCAATTTTGAGATCTTGTCACATTTAATTTACTTTCCAGTCTCTTGGTGGAGTATTCAAGAATGCTTTGTGAAGCAAATTTTGAGAACCACCTGTCTATATAAACGAAAATAAAGGAGAAAATATTTAATTCTCCACGTTGTTTATGAGAAGTAGATCTACTATAATATTCATGACAATAATAAAATTGGAACCAGATAAAAATCTAATTTGATTTAATAGTATAGAAAAAACTTTATTTAACTCAACTAGAATTTTGAAAGATACAGTTTAACTGACATTATTTTTCGAGTAGACCCTACATTTTAAAGACATTATCTGTTAGAGAATAGAGGGCTATTTTCCAATGATTAAAGTCGATTTAAGTAAGATCCTATTCATTACGTTTCATTTCAAAAATATTTATTATAATTACTATTAATTATTTACTGTACACTGTACATTATTAACTACAATCAGCTATGCTTTATCCCTTACCAAACAAGTATGGCTATGTGCGCATTTAAACTTCTTGCGCATTATGTGGTACTGACTATTTGCTATTAGTTATACGTTATGCAGGCATATAAACTCAGCTATGATTCCTAAGTAATTTAATTATAATTACCTATTTGGGTTGGGTATTTATCTTATATTTCAAAAATATATTTTATTTTATAGTAATTGTATCACCTATTAGAGAAAAGAAAATATTTACTAAATGTGTTTACTGTCATAATGCCAAATTTGTTAGAACTTTAACTAATTATAATACACAATCAATTTTAACCTTTCTAGAAAATAAAATTAATACCTTAAAACAAAAAATATCTTATCATTGGTGACATGAATATTAACGTTAAAGACTTAAATCAGACTTCTCATGAATACCTAGACCTTTTAGCAACAAATGGATATGAAGCTACCCAACTAGAATATATAGCACATCTGGCTCAATTATTGACCACGTTATAACAAAATCGATTAATAATACATCTAAAGTCTATTACATGAAGCATCATATATCTGACCACAAAATGTTTTTATTGTTTTGTGCTACTCCAATCTTAGATACAATAATACACGGAGAGACAATGGCAATATTAATGACCGGATTAAAACAAATTTGGATAAAATTAAACAATATTTTGAACAGAATTTAACATTCTTACAGTAGCCTATGGCTTCTTTGGTGCTGACTGACAGTTCACAGCTGACTTCTGACAGTCAAAATTTAGGTATATACCTAAATTTTGAATGTCAGAAGTGATAGCTGCTAAACACATGTTTTTTCAGATAATATGGTTCGGCGTAGGGATACATAATTTGGTCTGGTAACTTTTTAAAGCAGTCAGCTGTGAGCTGTCACTCAGCACCAAAGAAGCCATTGGGCTACTGTAGATACTAAAATTACAGATATAAACGTGTTATTTAATCAACTAACGGAAACTTTTACTAGAGCAATAAATACTTCTACTGGACAAATTTTGGAAAAGTCTCCTAGGACAAAAAACTATCTACCCCTTGGTTCACTAATGAGCTATTCAATCTAATCTCAACTAGGGACAAATACTTTATCAAAATGAAAAAAGCAAAGGATAACTTAATTTATAAACAAAACTTCTTAATTTTAAGAAACAGGGTAACAAATTTACTGAAAGCATTACTAAAAAACTACACAAAAAATAAGTTTGAAAGAGCATTAGGGAATATGAGAAAAACGCGGTTAGTTATTAACATTCTTGGTAAACCCAATAAGACATCCCAAAAGGTTATTTAAAAAAAAATTACATATACCGGTAACAAAAATATAATTATCAATGACCCAACTGATATTGCAAATATTTTCAATAACTTCTTTATAAACGTTAGTCCAGAATTGGCTAAAAAAAATTAAAACGTTGGATCTGTAATAAACATTATTTAAAAAGAAAACAATGAAAGATTAAGTGAATTTAAAAATATAGACATAATGCAAATATTTCTAGTAGTTACAATTCAGACTTTTTATTTGTGGTGCTTGTTTAAGAAATGTCTGAATGGATACAATTCAGCTTCCCCCCTTTTCTCAGTAAACAATTTAGAATCTATTATTATTTCCCCATACATACCTACATATATTGATTATTATTGTGATACTGTTTCATTTTCTGCAATCCCAAATATCTTTCTTATTAATGTTCTTTTTTTATTTTTTATACACTTATTTTTATTTTTAATGTTTATCTCACATTTATTGATAAAATGTTGTTATCTATATTATCACACATTTTTCAAAATTATCTTAATTGTAAAATTGTAATGGTACTGTTGTTTTTTAATGTTTGGTGTATATTGTTAAAAAAAATGTTTGGTTTTGATTTGTTTAACTTTATTTCATGATAAAATATTCATAATGTCTTTTTAATATTTTAAGATGTAAACTTATGTAAAATTTCAATTTCTGTAAATCCATAGCATATAAGTGAGTTCTAGCTCTTTTGATTATTTAATTAATTATCAAATATAAAAACTAAACACTTCAGAATAACCAAAGCTTATGTTTTAATGAATACTTTCTTTCGAAATAATGTTATTTAACTATTTTCATAGACTTTGTTTGGACGCAGGTGGGAGGAAAACTTAAGAATGTACCTAAAAAGAGATAGGGTGTAATGAGGTGGACTAGATATAACCAGTTCAAAATAGGGCTAGATGGCGTACTTTTGTAACTTTAGCAATGGACTTTCTAGCAATGTAAAGAGAATAGAAAGTTCACTTAGAACATTTTGATCATGCAATTGCTTATGTAGTCCATTACACAGCAGTTATATTTTAATACGATGACAGGCAGACATTCACATTGAACCCTATCCCTAACCCTAAAAACTAACTAAGAGAGTTCAAATAAAAAAAATTAGTCAACAAAAAGAAATAGTGTGCTTAGTGAGTAAAGAATATAGAAAAACCTGGGTAATAAACCAATACCCAGAACATGCAATTTTGAACAATTGCGGAACCCGTCCCCACGGTCAACCTCAACAATATATAAACATCCCCCCTAATTCATTTACCAGAAAATATTTAGAAATGGGATAGCGTTATACCTAAGTCTAAATAAGCAGAGGATAATAACGTAAGGAGAAAAGATTCACATATTAAATTGTTTATTAAATATTTAAAAAAAGATATGAACAATTAATATGGAAAATCCCAAAAAGGGGAGAAATAAGGTATAAAATATTTTGTGATCACAATTGCATGGATTCATTAGAAGAGAGCATTAAATATTTTAGTGATCACCATCACTAGCTTACGTTAACAAAAACACAAGTTAAATGCGTACTTGTTAGCCAGGAAAGATCAATACAAAGCTCACGAATTAGATCTCCGTGAAATACTCATATTCTTTACATAAAAATCAAACTTATTTATATCATTATCTTTTCATCTCTCCATCCCGACAAAAGAGAAAATATGTCTTACGTCGATTTACCCTAGACATAAAACTATCAAATTTCTTATGTTGATTATAAAGTTGAGCAATCCACATTTTAGTTGTCAACTCCCAAAACACTACCTTCAATAATCAAAGCTATTATGGCGATTATCAATAACCTCTACAATAGCACTGATGGCGCCCAATAAATCAAGTTCATAAGTAAATATTGGTTATAATAACATCAATAGAGCTATTTTCTATTTTCTAGTCAGAGTCCAATAACTCAAGTTCATTACAATTGAGATAAATTTTAAGTCCAAAATAAAATGTTATTATTAACAACATCACTAGCGCTATTTTCTAGTCAAAGTTCAATAACTCAGGTTCATTATATTGAAAACCAAATTTATCTCTAAGGCAAATTTTAAGTCCAAAAGAAAATATTATTATTAACAACATCACTAGCGTTGTTTTTTGTCAGAGTTCAATAAATCAAGTTCATTAAGCCAAAAAAGAATTTTGAAACAAAAGAAAAGATTACATGCCGAAAAAGAATTTTGCTTACATTTGTTATTAATCTCCGAAGCCTTAGCTTCCCCCTGTGATTATCGAAGCCAGTCCAAGAATGCTTATCCACTCTCACTGTAGCATGTCAATCAGACAGATTGAACAGCTACAATTAAAAATCAACATTTTTATAATTTTCGCAAGAAAGAAACTATATTAATTGAATCTACCTCGAAGTTTATTTTCTCTGACTAGATGCAGTCTAATAAAATTACGTATCTCCTCACATTCAAACACGTGGTTGGTCAAAATATCATCCTTTTATAAATACTGTACTAAATATCAAAGAAGAGGATTCATATTATTTTATTTATGAATAAAATACGTTAACGCATACCCTTTGCTATTGGATGATGTCAGATAAAGTTACATACGCTTGCCATGCCGTCCAAAAGAAAAAAATAGTAAAGTACAACTATATCACAAATTCTCATAAAAATAATAGCGGATCCTAAATAATATAATCATACCAGAGATATTTAAATAGAAATTGCTTTCATTTCTACTCACCCTGTTAAGAAGATGTTTGATTGAATGGCCACATGGTAGAAGAAAATTATTAGAAAATGGCAGCCACACGTGCTTACATTATAACACCTGGCTAAGGAAAGGAATGCGTATCAACTTCGACCTACTGACCCACTCTACGTCAAGAGACTCTAGCGGTGAGTCAAGGAGCTTGTTCCTCCCTCTCCCCACAAGTGAACTTTTCCTGTTAATTTTCTCTTTCTGCCCGCCTTCATACGTATTTCTCCTTTCTATGTTCCTGTGTTTATCACCTTCTCTGCCTTGCTCCGTTCTTATCAGATTGAGTAGTATATAAGGGGCCACGTCCAGGTTTCCATCACACCTAAGAGGGCGCCACAGGCTTCTTTGCTCGATTCTATCCTCAGGCACGTCCGGGAGAAAAATCGGCTGAGGAAGGCTTGGCAAGTCTCGAGGGACCCAGTAGACAAGGCCAACTGGAGCCGCCCAGTCCATTCGGTTCGGGATATGGTCCGAGAATACCGGAACAACGTCTGGGAGGACAAGATTGAGAGCCTGTGCGTACAGGACAGGTCCCTGTGCCAAATGACGAGGAACTTGATGCGGGTCCCCGCATCAAGGCCGCCTATTGTGGGTCGCAACTCCGACCAGGACCCTTAATTTTGAAACTTGCGAAAATACTCGCTTGCGATCTAACTCGCAACCTATGAACTTGCAAATCGCAGGCTTTATTGAAACAGAGCTAATTTTGAAAGGTTTCTACTGTCGTGCGAGTCGGTGTAGTGTTGTTTCGCTTGCGACTGAGTTTCCAATCCGACAACACTGTAAAACCATGACGTGCCAAAGGATTGAGGCGATGAGATGCTACAACCCGCCATTGTACAAGATACATAACTGAAAGTAAAACTATTATTGTATTGAGTGCATCATATACAACGATTTGTTTCGTTTCATTGGGAAATCATCTTCCAATTGTATACGTTTAAGCTTGTTGACTCAAAATGTTCTCAAAGTTATACCACTAGAAGTAAAACTACATTCTTAAGAACTATCCACTTTAGTACACTTGATAGCGTGCTTGACCCAAACTCGGATTTTCACAAGTTCAATCTCATCCCGGTTATAATATTTTAATTTTTTGTCTGAATTTAAATAAAGTTTTTGTAATTAGAATTCAGTAATATATTATTTTATTTTCGCAACTATTTTTAAAACACAAAAATACCCTAAAATTGTTTACTATGCGTATAAT
Source organism: Timema douglasi (assembly GCA_901482245.1). NCBI lineage: Eukaryota > Metazoa > Arthropoda > Insecta > Phasmatodea > Timematidae > Timema > Timema douglasi. Next base: position 275,060 of record CABEEJ010000369.1, on the reverse strand, counting down.
AATTAGCTTACGTAGCCTTATTTTAAAATGTGTACAATTTATGTCATAAACCCCATTAATTTAATTTTTAAATAATCACCTGCATACAAAATTTCAAAATTAATGTAGGGCTAGCGTTGTTAATTTAATACCTTTTCACATTATTTTTAAGGACTATTATGTTAGTCTACTTAGGTTCAAATACTTTGTGTACTTCTATAAAATATATTTAAGACATATTAAATGCTTACTAATACGATAATTTAAAATTAAAGTTTAAAGTCTGATAAATTTAAAACAAACTGGACTTGCGAGGATTTGAACACGCGAACCTTAGATCATGAGAAGTTCACTATACCGACTTGACCAAATTGACGAGTAAGAAAATTTGAAAAAATTAGAATATATAATTATATGTTTTCACCCAAACAAATATTTCTATTGAAGGATTGTATAAAGTGTACAAAGCAATCATATTTTTTTTTTCTGTAAACCTATTTTGTACCATGGTAGGTTTATTTCAACAAAATCACTCTCAGAAAGCTGCAACCGAAGAGGGGGATGGCATCCATTTTGTTATTTTACTGCCTATTCAATAGACAAGGCCTGTCTCGCACGGTGTGAGGCTGGCGAGTAGAATCCGCTCGCTATTCG
>CABEEJ010000369.1:245211-272738 GCA_901482245.1 Timema douglasi | reverse complement strand
CCCCCCCAATGTTACTAATAATATGTAATATCTGTTTCTTTGTTTCAGAACTTCGTGAAACGCGACAACCCGTTCTTAATTTTTGCGAACCACACGGTGTGACCAATTAGTCGGTACGTGTTGAAACTTGCTCTCGTGCTCCCCTTCAGGGAGCATCAGAGCATGCTATTTGACTTCGGACTTCCCATCACAGCCAATTTACTCCAAACCAGCGTTGAAGAAAGAACCTCTGCATCGTCGCGAATTGAAGACCACGTCGACCATGAAGTTGGAGGCGTCTATTTCACCGTCACCTTGGAATACAGTAATGTCTTAGTTACGGACTTACTAAACTTACACAAGTTCCATTAGTCTAACTTGATCCAATGTTTTGCATGACGCCGTAAACGTCATGTACATCTGTTTAATTTATGGATGGCTACAGCCAGGTTGTCTGTATTATATTACATACCTCAGTTGAGTTGGTGGAATTCTTTATTTTGTGTTGGTTAAGTAGTTACGCTTCACGTACTGTATTAGTTTGGGTGCGCAACCCAGGGAACTGCTATAGAGTCATAGTGGGGTTCGCGAAAATAATACCCTTTTTCTTTGCCCGTATTTTGGGTTTCTATTGTGCTAGTGTTACTCTTAGTTTAATTCCAACTAGGTTTGTGTGTACTATTGAATGCGTTGGCAGTACCGTAAGGGAAAGAGACCAGCCATAATAGTATTTGGTTGACACCTGCTTATTAGCCATCATCCACTATAATCAAGGAACTTTTCTATTGTTTATCATTGTACTAAATGTTTAAAGAGTTCAATTTACAACCCAGACTGTCTTAACTGATATAAAGTTGTATATATTTGTATATATATCTTGTTCTATATTTTGTTATTAACTACTTGATTATTTTCTTCTTCAGAACAATTCATCCAGTAGTCCGGCTCCTATTCAGCCCTAGTAGTTACAGCAGAATATTCAAATTCACAAAGTCAAATCATTTGCATCAAACTTCATAGTATAACCTGTAATATCACTGTAAAACATCAATTATGTAATTTCTGTTTTATTGTTATAAATCTATTTGTTGTAAAACATAATTCTTTTATATGAAATGTATACCCTTTAGGAATAATGCCTTTCATCATAACCACTCTTTTATATGATTTTAGCACAGTCCACAGAACATGGAATAACAGGATCACGAGGGGTGGAAAACCAAAGAACATTAATAGGGGGGGATTCCAAACTCTTCTAGAATGGAGTAGAACAAAACTGGACATTGGCCGAAGAGTATCTTCTTTTCTTCTGAAGGTCTTTGGTTTGGGAATTTTTGTAACTGAGCGTCGAATTGGTGCCGCCTCAGTATCTTGTTGTCATTCATTGTGTTCGGACGTATGTGTAGCGGCGGGGTGAATCGAGTGCGTAATCGGGCCAACAGCAGTCGGTGTCCGTGCAATTGGGTAAGTCTGTTTGTTATGGACTTGGGTATCGCTGACTTGTGGCTAATGCTACAACATTTAAAAAAACTTAGAGTAATTGCGTTAGTTGGACATTGGTGTGGATTTTAAAGGTTTACTTATCATTTCAATATCCAAAATGTGACCTGATTTTTAATAACTTAGTTTGTCTTCTATTATAATGTTTAGCTTTGTGTATTTAACGAGCTGGCGTGTGTACTGAGTGACGTCACAAGCTCAGACAATCATATTATGTCTATGCATTTGACACTAATTTATATATATATATATTTATACATATATATTGCTTTAGAGTTCCTAATGACATATAGTTTGTAAGATACATTGTCTAAAAAGCCACACTCCAATGTAAAGAGCTATGTTTGATAATACAGAAAGAAAAAATATTTAACATTACAAAGCAAATACTTTTGCAATCAGGATCAAAAAATTATTTTAGTTCATATAACATTACAATGTTTATGTAGGCTGCTAATTTATATCATTACCTAAAATAATAAAATGAAAACATCATGATTCCATTGTCTTTATGATATTTTAAATTACGGGCGTGCTATTAGGCGAAATACTAGTAGATCAATTTTTATCACTGAAATTAAAGAGTTTCCAGAACCATATATTTATGAGACCTTACAACTTATATACAAGTTTCTAGGAATCAAGTGATCTGTGATAGCAAAGATAAATATAGATTATATAATAGTCTGTGACCTAGGTTACGAATTTAATACTCTATGAAAAAGACAAATTTATTGTAATTTTCTTAAATATGACGATGGTTTCAAAAGCTGCAATAGGTATAGCGGCAGGAATTTGCGGAACCTTATTTATAGGCTATTGCATTTACTTTGATAGGAAGAGGAGGACTGATCCTAATTTCAAAAGAAAATTACGGGAGCGTGAGTATTCCTAACAATCTCCACCTGCTTTATATTTCTAGAGTATAGACTCAACCGTCAATAAAGATGTCTCAAAATGCTTAAATTTACTTGTTGAATTCCAGGCAGGAAAGCTGCACTCAAATCAACTAAATCATCTGGTACAAAGCTGCCTGACTTGAAAGACCATGAAGCAGTGCAAAGATTCTTTCTACAAGAGGTAGGCCGAAGTTTATTATCTTTTTTTTTGTCCAACTGGAGGGCAGTGTATTTTGATAAATATTGTATATTTTGGTTATAATACGCGTGATAGTATGAAGAGTATGAAGTGAGGGAGGGATTCTTGATTAATTTTTTATTGTCAAATTATTAGAAATATGTTTTCTAGCACCTACACACTTAACAAGAATCTAAAGTTTCTGATTATAATAACAAACCTTCTCAAAAATTCCAAATTTTAAAATAAAATATTCTAAAACTCACCTAATTGACCTGGAAACGTTCTACCATGTGTCGTTGGATTGTGTGGAATGAAACACTCCTTGTTATATTGAAACATTCATAGAACAGCTAAAACACTTTAAATTATAGCCCAATGGTAATTCTTCATAGACTTATTTAAATTAATGCGCATCAAGCATCTACAAACACTACTGTTTCTTTTTTTAAGCAATAGGAGACCTAAATCTAGTAAATGATTAACTAGGCTCTATTGCTTTACTATTTTTATCTAAAAAAAACTTTGAACCTCATCCAATGAGACATTTATTATTATTATTATTATTTAGCACCGCGTTTTACTACCTGTTCGGGTCATACGCTTTTAAGTACTAATTACACTAATGGGTTAGGAATTTGGGAGGTTGAATAAGAGGAAGTGAACCCGCATTTGCGTGGAGGGAGAGTGGAAAACCATTTAGGATAAACCACCCCCAGTTCACCCGACCGAGATTCGAACCTCGATCTCCTCGTCCTCAGCAGTCGAGCTCAACATGACTAGCGCGTTAGCCAACTACGCCACCGAGGTGGGTTCCAATGAAACAACTGAAACAGATTGTCACACATATCAATTTCACTCCACTTGAGCAGATCGCTAAATATCTCAGTTGCATAGGAATTAAAAGATTTTTTTTTACCGGTAATGATTTGGAATTTGTTCATCTTGTTTGTTTTGCTATAATTGGAAACTTTAGAAGCTTATGTTTATAGGTGCTAGAAAACATTAAAGTTCTCATAATTTGACAGAGAAAAAAATGGCTAAGTTGGATTCCAATATTTCCATACTATAAGCCTATATTGTTCGAACGGGTTAAACATATATTTCCTTGTTATTTAACATTATTAAGACAACAGAACAAAAATATGGACATACTGATTTTGCCTGTTTCAACCTAACCTGCTATAAATGTCAACAAATAAAAGGCTTGAATACTCCATAAACTCCGTATCTGTAAGGTGTGCAGTGATCTGTAAGAGATCCACTTCACACTAATGTTGGTATTATGATAAACTTAACCTTCACTTCTTGTTCAAGTAACTTAAATTGTATCCTGCTTTTAAACTGAAACAATCACCATGCAGTTAATTTAATGATTAGGCTTACTTAAGAGTTTGTTGTGCAGGGGAAAACTTTAACGTTCATGAGCGTTAAGTGAGGGGTACCAAGGGTTCTAGCTAGCCAATCATTTTGTGAACTATGTCAACAGGGCTCTTTAGTATTTAATTTGTTTGTTGATGGTATGCAGAGGACATGTTGGGCCTAGTTTGTCCTTTCATAATATGCATGTGTAGGTCGGATAGTCGGTGTTCGTACAATCGTAGGCTGCAAATCTTCTCACAAGCCACATCTTAATCCAATACTATTAATATTAACCTTTTCTGTTGTCATTTTCCTTTCCCTTATTATCAGTTCTTTCCCAGAAGCAATTTACAGGTTGATTAAAGAGGTGTTTGTCAAAAACAGTAGGCCACCTATGCTGATGAAAACTATCGAATGGTTTGGAATTGAGTTAAAAGTATGAAGTTAAACGTAACTAATGAAACCTCCTTTACAACCGATAATGCAAGAGGCCCAAATAGAAACAGAAAATAAAACAGAGTGAGTCGTTTGAGTGAAATCAGTTACAATAGTCTGAGAACAGACTACTGTTACTCAGAGGTGTTGCACGAAATATATTTTGGGCGGTGAACCAGTGTTTTTACTAACTCTAAGCATTTCAATATTAGAAAAATTCCCAAGTAGCAAAGTAGAGTACTAGAAGGGCAATGTCTCAAACAGGGGTGGTGGGGGGTGCAAGAGACTCCAGATTTTTTTAAAATCTGGGGTGATAATTAAGTTTTAAACCGAGCTTTTAGGCAACTTTATTTTTAAATTTATTTAGTTATTTGTTCATACTGGATTTTTAAGGTTACAAGGCTTTTTCACTGCATAAGGAAATAACCTGAATTATTATTTATTTCAGTTTACCTGCATCTGAGCTAAATATCAAATTGAGCTTAAATATATTTATTTATATTTGCAGATATCGTTCAAATTGTGTATTTTAGATTAAAGAATTTAATTTACTTAATTACAGCGATTTCCAACATTTTGTAGTTTATGACCACAACTTTTCTCTCTGCGGCCATCGCGACCCTTTGATAACTTGAGTTTTTAAGTTTTTTCACTGTATATTACTACGGGCCTGGACTATATACAGTTAACTACACCACTGAGGTAGGTAAAAATTTAGAGGAAATGTACCCTTATTTGCTTGGAGGGATATTAGGTAAACTATCCCTGGCCGGAATTAAAATCCTTACTTCACCTTTTCTAATAACCAAACCAAAAGAGCGTGACATTAACCCTGTTTTAATTAATTACTATAAATTACTTATAATAATGATATGTGACTAATATGTAGTAAAAGAGAATCAACAAGCCCGGGGTTGGGAGATGATTTTATATTATGCTAGCAGCATTACAAGGGTGCCACAGTAAACAAGTCGGCAAGAAGTTATCAGAATGGAATAGCCAAAAGGAACCTAAGCAGTAGCTAGGTCGTTTTTAGCACTTTAACACTTTACATTTGAACTATTAGAATTACGCATCTTCCTATAATCATTAGAATCCTTGAAAAAGTAAATATAAAGCTTAAACACGCTGCAGCCCCCAGGTTGGAAAACACTGCTTTATTATAACACACTTGGAAGCAATATTTAATTATTTAGTACCCTGAGATGTAGAACTTGCTTGTCACTTTATCAAAAAGTTAGCAATTGGGCCATGCTTATTTAAAAAAATTTCAACTGTAAAATAAAGCAACAAAACATGGAATTTATCGATATTTCTACAGTATTTTGGTACCTGTCTACCAATGTCCTGCTTCATAACCTCATGGAAGTTGCCTTAAAATGTTAATACTGGTAAGTTAATAAACTATTCAAAACATATTGTAATTTAGCATGTGAGGGTGAAGGGGCGGGCTTCCCCTGAAATTTTATTGAATAACTTTTCGAAAATTTGAAATAAGAACTCTAAACAACATGGTAATAAAAAATTTCATGCAAATCAAACACTGAATAACGAATTTAAAAATGTATCCCAAATTTGAAAATGTTAGGAAAACGTTGGAAAAAAACCTAATTTTTTGTTTAATGTAGTCTACTTAATCAAATGAAAAAAATTAGAAGAGTTGTAACAATGCAACACAGCCATATTACTCCTCTTCTTTCATTGTTCCTTTGAGTCTATTTAAACTGCTTTCATGAAAGCTGATTTTAATAATCAATTAAATAAGATACATCAGTTTAATCAAAACTAGTATGGATACTTGCTAGAAAAATTAGTATGTATTTCAGAAGTCAAACACTAACCTTAATGTCCTCATTTCATCAGTCAGAGCTTTCGATAAGAAAACAATAAAATGTTGCATAACATTCACTGCATTTTTGCCTTTAAACTTTAATAAACCCCTAATTAAGGTATTGGCTGTACAACATATGATAATTTGAATCATAAAACTGTGACAGTCTAGCAGCCACAAAAGTCACAACTAAAAACACTAAACCATAAACAAAACATTGGCATACAATGCTGACACTTCAAGCATTGCTGGCTGAGTAAAATTTTACTACTGGGCAGTTCATGTACCCTTATGATTCGTTTCCATACTGCATTCGGCATACACTCACCGGCCGTTGTCTCTGCCTACTGACAACGGCGCTACTAGACTACTTGATTAACTAAACTCTCTACAATTCACTACAGAAAGAATTTCCTTTCAATGTTTGATGATTTTTGTAGAGTAGGGATCAACAGTTGGAAAATTTTAAACTTGTCAGTACAAGAATGTGGTTAAAGATTTTCATAATAGAAAGTAATGGGGTACAGATTAAGCCTAGAATTTCCCAACTCCAGATCTCAAATCTCACACAATTCCGAACTTTTAAGCTTTTAACCAACATTGTGATGGGGGTGGAGGGTTGACACCACCCACCCCCCAGCGTGACGCCCTACCTCAGTACACACAAGCCACCTGGCTACAGTTATAAGATGCTTGCCCTTTGTGCCCTCATCTTAGAAACCTCATGACATAATCAAAAATGAATAACTAAATGAAAAAAATAAATATAACCTATGGATGCTCTCTAAATTCAAAACCAATTTACCACAACATAAAGGAAAAAACAAGAGATTAATTTTATTTATTATAATAATAATATATCAAAAGATATGAAAACCATGCATGATGGTACAAAATAAAAAATATGATCAACATATTTTAAGAATATATTAATGATTGAATATACATGTAAATGTTAATATAAAAGGGGTATTTCAAATTTAGGTCTTCATTAACTCCAGTAAATTTACTTTAAAATAATATAAATTTAACAAGTCCGAGGTTCACTTATAACCAGTGGCGTGCGGTGACTTTTCTCAAAGAGGACTAGGTTTGAAGACACCTTTCATTATGGGGTTAAAGAGTAATACTCTCCATATAATGTACAATATGTTAACTTAGCAAATACACTTTTACAGGTCATAGGGTAGGCAATTTATCTCCCTCCAACCGATTCACAATATTTAGACATGGAATAAACAAACAAATACATAAATAAATAAAACCAAACCATTGAAAATAATAAACACATAAATAATTACGTGTATAGTCTTTCATTTTTGTTTTAGCAGAAATGTCTGGAGTTGGCCTACCTTTCGTTATTACTTGCTGCTTTTCTTCAAAAGAACCGCATCGGTGGCGTAGTTGGCTAACGCGCATGTCGTGTTGAGCTCGACTGCTGATGACGGGGAGATCGAGGTTCGAATCTCGGTCGGGTGAACTGGGGTGGTTTTTCCTAAATGGTTTTCCACTCTCCCTCCACGCTAATGCGGGTTCACTTCCTCTAATTCAACCTTCCCAATTCCTAATCCAATAGAGTAATTAATACTTAAAGCGTATAACCCGAATGGGTAGTAAGACGCGGTGCTAAATATATATTATTATATTCTTCAAAAGTGAGGGCTCCAAACAAAACTGCGAATAATTGGTTGAGAGCACAGCATTGAGAAAGGCACTGATACACCCCACTGAACTACCTTCACTAACCCTGCTACTTGTCTCAGGTCCCTTCCCCAAGCATTGTTGTGAGGGAACAGTTTTCAAATACGAGTCCCCTTCCATATTTCACACTTTCAAACACTGCCAAACTAAATTNTTCACACTTTCAAACACTGTCAAACTAAATTGACAATCGAACACTTTAACACTTCACAAGATCTCTTTCATCAATGGGAACAATTACATAAGCTTAACAACCACAACACTACTACTTATAAGAAGCAAACCCAAATTACATTTACCTTTGACAGAACGCCAAGTGTTAGCATATCTGTTATTATAGAGATGGACTAGGCTGGTTTCACCTAGTCCTTTCCCCGATAAGAGCCGATAAGACTCGAGCGCTTCCGATGTTAGTTGGGAGAGGGGAAGGGGTCAAAGCAAGCAGCGGGAATATCATTGAGTATTGTGACAGCGCTTCTGATGTTAGTGTGTTGTCATTGTAGTGAGGGAAGGGGGTGTGGGGGCAGCGCACAAATAGCTAGAATATCGTTGAGTATTGTGACGCAAATTGAGACTCAGATAGATTTTATTTTATGCTTTTATTTCTTGTTAAAATTTAACTCAAATAAATAAACTCAAAATGTCTGGGGACTAGCCTAGTCCTACCAGTCCATTGACGGGCACGCCACTGCTTATAACCTATTCACAAAAGAATATTGTATAGTCCAAAAAATCATTAAACTCATCTTATCAAAGAACAAAACCCTATTTACAAAATTACTAGAATGAACCACTAGTCTAAATTTAACCATGAGAGTAATTGATATTTAAATGCTTCACATATAGATAGGAAAAGTAACAAATCTAGATTAAATCAATGTAATTTCCTATCAATTTTAAAAAGAGCAAAAATCATTACCTTGGTTTTTTTTCTACGCAACATTTAATTGTCTTTCATACCTAAAAATGTTCCTTGGCCATTTACATGACTAAACAAATGCAAAGATATTAAGGTATTTATCTCTACTTATTACCAAACAATATTAATTCTTTAATATCTCAAAAAGACTAAACATCCTCCACAAATAAATAAAAAAGATCATGATTTCTCGGAATAATATCCTATGATATTTAAATGATAAGTTAAGATCTGTCATAATAGTCCAATATCAATAGAAATTTACAATAAGCCGAATTAAACAAAAATAATTAAATATTATTACTTTACTATCAATCCACAAGATCAAAGGCAATTTGTATGGCAATATTTAACTATCAATGTATTGCGAACTCAGCCATGATTTCAATGTTTGTCCTTGGAAATCCTTATAAATTAACCATGATTAAATTTAAGTTCAATTTCCACTACCAGTGTATTTTAAATTTAAAAAAAATCTAATAAGCCAAAAGATAAATTAGAAAAGTTACATAATTAAAAACAGAATATTATCTAAGCCAAAATATTAAATTTCCCTTACACTTTCAATAACGCGCAGCCAAAGCTATGTTCTCTTCTACCAAGAGTCAAATCCAAGAGTGCCTGTAATGGCAACAAACAGGCATTATATATGCTTAGACCCAGAGAAAGGGGAAGGTGAGGAACAAGTTTGGTGGAACATAATTGGGTCACGTGGGAGGGGAGAAGCACGACAAAACACACATTCTTGTAGCTCTGAGAATGAGCTCAATTGTTTGAGAACCATCTCCGATGTACTAAAAGTGGAATCGCTTTCCTTCTCAAACACTTTGGAATGTTCTATCACTGTGCGCCCTCTAGCGGTCACCACTTGAACTTGAGTTGTTGTAATCAGTTCTTTGCGTGCTGCGGCCTTGATCAGATGTGTTGTTGTTAAATTGCGGTAATGTTGCGCAACACTTTTGATGGTGCATTGGGGTAGGTAGGTCATGCTACATCATCTCTATTCTTCTTGTTTTGTAGCTAATGCTACACTAATTAGTTAGAAGTTCTTTGAAAAAGTTGTAGTTTATTAAACATGGTTTTTAGAGGATGTTTAAAACCATTTTCTTTGTGCCGAGGCTACGCTAACTTATTATATTTTTAATGTTAGTGACTAGGCCCTATTTAAAAAAAATGTTAAAAACCCAAATCTACAATTATTTACAAAACATATGAAAAGCTTATAAAGGTGTAAATAGTTCAAAAAGTTTCTTACCTCCGGCAGTTAGGGGATTCTCCCCAGTCCCTGAATTTTAGCTACATGGGTTTGATAAATCATAAATCTTCACCCCTGGGTACTAGTAGTATTAGTCACTATATATTATATATATCTGTAATTTTTTTTTAAATTTCCATGTGTTTGTCATGAACAGTTTATAGAGGATAAGGAATAAGGGGCTCAAAAAATCATCAGTATAACAGTCCTTAGTATTTATATTTCTGACTATGTGTTTTACTCAAGTTATTATGCTACTTTACATTAATTCTGATCTCAGACTGTTATTTTAATGAACAATAAGTGAACACTACATTATGTGAATGTTAAGTTGATCGTGATTCTGGTATAACAGATTGCTCTTTAACTACAGAGTCTTGATCCTTAAATCCTTAGTCCTTAACACTCCATAGGAGCTGACTTGACTTCAACTTTTTATGAACTGGTTGATACGACCTTCTAAGAACTATCAATCACAGCCAAGTAAATATGAGCGTGCACACATCAAAATGAAAGCACCTATGATGGTGAAAGGGTCTGTTGCTATACAAACAAATAGAAAATGAAATGTTAGTTTTACACACAGAACTATTTAAGAAATATTTTCTTAAAGATAAAAAAAAACATAAACACTTTTCTGAGAAACATCAGCTTCTCAGAAAGAGTGGCATCGCTTTGGTAGGTTAAACCTAACATTAGTATTCTTAATAACCCCCTCTTCACAGATCACATCTGCTTGGACCTTGCTTTAGAAAATTTCCTTTCAATAATTTTAATTGAATGAAATCTTGAAGACTTTCTAATTGATTGGCACATTCATGTGATTAATGGATAGGGACGGTGTATACATGATTTACATTTCTAAGGACCATTAAGAACTTATGGACTATATGGATGCAAAGCTTATGGACTCTGTAGATGAGGCTTAAGTTGGGATGGTTAAGAGTGTTAAGGTCATTCAACAATCAACATTTTATTGCACAATTTTAACAAGAGTATAATTAATTACAAGCTATAAATAGATTCATGATTTCAATAATTACATTTCACAATATTTAACAATTTGATATTTTATTCATTTTGCATGCCATTGTTAAGGTAAAGTAATTATTGGATCACTCGCCTCAATGGAGTAGTTGGCTAACACACTAGTTTCATGTTGATCCACACCTCTGTGGATGGGGAGATCAAGGTTCAAATCTTGGTCAGATGAACTGGGGGTAACTTTTCCTAAATGGTTTTCCACTTTCCCTCCATGCAAATGCAGGTTCACTTCCTTTAAATTTAACCTTCCTAATTAATAATCTATTAGCGTAATTAGTACTTAAGCGTATAATCTGAATGGATAGTAAGACACGGTGCTAAATAATAATAAATTAATGCATGGGGATGAAATTTTGTATAACTGAACATTCATAAAAGCTTTATAGACTGAAATATTATTATTATTATTATTAATATATATTACAAACATTAATAAAAACTAATACTGTAGATTATAAAAATCAATAAATAATACTATGTCAGGATGCGCTATGGTCGAGGATAGGGTGAGGTGATTGTGTATACCTGTGTGGGTTCATCATTGACTTTCGACTTGATTTCTAAGCTTTTTATTAGTGCTTCTATCTCTTGTATTATTATTATTATTATTAGCACCGCGTCTTACTACCCGTTCGGGTTATACACACTTACGCTAATGTGAAATGGTAGGGTGATTGTGAGATGAAATGGAGGACCTACAGTTTAACGTGGAATCCGAACCACGGTGGAGGCCTGGCATTCCCTACATTCACAAGATGTCTTTTCAGAGGTGAAGGAAGAGTTTGGTAATCAGATAAATCTTTGCCGGGACCGAGGATTGAACCCCGGACCCCAGCACAGAAGTCTGACACCTTACCCCTAGACCACCAGGTCACCCCTCTATCTCTTGTACAACTGTGATGTTGATAGTGATATAAGGATGAAAGAACCTGAAGAATATTCAGAAGTTTGTGACAAAACGAGGTGTTGCTAGGAATAACCAATGGTTGACTCCTAGGAGCGACCCTACACTGTTTCCGAACCCCAGTACCCTGGTCTTGAGCGGCAGCCGTCTACCACAAATAATAGTCTGTGTGGCCCCAAATTGGGCAGAGTGACCTCTAGACTGTGATGTTGATTAGTCGGCCATGATGGTTGGATACACTACTTTTTATCTTGCTCTCTGACTTGGTTTCTGACTAATGTGGTCAGATCCTCTATTATATTTGTTTACAGGCTAATTACAGGAACCTGCAACCCTCGTTTTGTCATTCGCACTCCGTAACTCACCATATTATACAAACACGCCTTCCAATTTAGGCCGTGCGTGTGGTTACAATTATTATATTTCATTGAAATATTTATTACTATTATATTAATATCATAGGCCCTACATATTTAATTGTAAACACCTCAAATGAATGTCTTGTGATTCTAACTTTCAGCCCTATATATTAATTCTTTTTACCTTAACAATGGTACGCAAAAAGCTTAAAATATCAAGTTTGACTCCTTATAACTCGTGAACTGTAATGATCATTGAACCACTGTTTGTAGCCTATAATTACACACCTTTAACAAAACTATTTAATAATATTTTCAATATTATAATAAGAATGAATTAATTTAAAGTATGATTTATTTTCTAATGGAAGAAACATGTTTTCCTTTGAAATTTAATATGATTAGAATACATTATTATTAAAATCAACATATCAAGAATATTAACATAACAATTTTAAGATTCTTTTTTTCCCCACCAGTAATTAAATGATTGGATTACTAAGTATCTTGTACTAGAATATCATATTCACGAACACACCATTATGATCCTTGGTCCTATTCCGTTCCAAGGGAATGGTAGGCTTACTGTCCTTACAAAAGTTAATAGGCGCATACATTAGGACCCTTTTCACTCAAGTCCTTACACATTCTTTTTGTGTAGAGTTAATATTCCATTATTAAATACTATTGTCTTATCTATACAATGTTGTACTGCCATACCCAGTGTCTCTTGCGACGGTCATGCTTGGTCACGGTACAGCTCTCATTGGTGGCCTAGTCTCTGGGTGATTAGGTAAGGCAGTTGTTGATGTGGGGGTAACAAGCTCATGGTTAGTAATAAATATTTATAATTTCCTTTGTTATCATTCTACTTGTTGATGTCACGGAGATAATATTACAGGTTCAATTGGGGGAAGAGCTATTGGCCCGAGGTGATATTGAAGAAGGTGTTGAACACCTCGGCAACGCTGTAGCAGTGTGTGGTCAGCCCAATCAACTTCTTCAGGTCCTTCAACAAACACTTCCACCGCAAGTGTTCCATCTTTTACTCCAGCGTCTACCAGCTCTGGGACAGGTGAGATGAGATTTATTTGAATTCTAATCTAACTATAGAGATCATATCATCCATATCATCGTCATATATAGAATAAAGTGTCTTTCAAAAACTTACCTTTGATACCAAACATGAAAATATATTTTTCTTACAGAGACAGATACAATCAAGTAGGCCATATAATTTCATACAATTGAATAGATCTCCACAATGTGTGTTGTAGTTTAATCAATAATCATTATAACCCTAACTATGCAAAAAAAATAAATAAATAAGTACTCTTATGTCTTTAGAAAGGTAGCTGAGGCAATTTTCTTGATAATTCATCTATACTTATATAAGCTCTAGTTGGCTCTGGTAAAGAAAACTGAGATTAACGGTTGAGGTTTTTTTTGTGCTGACCACATGACACCCCATATTCACAAATGTTGGCACTATCTTTGCCAACATGTGGTGACCGCTCGGTTGATATAGTTTGCTTGCGAGCTGACGCCATGGAGTTTTCTTAAGCTCTAGTTGTACACACACATACAGATGAGCTATTTTTAAAGTTTATATCCCCAACTACATTTTGTACAAACATACCTACCTGCCTAATAACGACGTTCCCGTAAGGGTAGATAAGAAGCTGTGCATATAGCTAAAAAAAAAACTCTGTATGTAATCAATCCTCACTAACTCTCTCTACACTTTCCTATCCTTGTATACTCGCTTCGCTTCAACAACATTCATACACCGAGTCATACATGCTCTTTTATTCTTAAAACTCTTAATGTTTCTCTTTTTTACACATTTGTTTACAACATTTAGCCATATCTTACATCAAGGCGCAAAATTTCCGTTCGCCAGGTCGCCATTGCTGACCAAACATTTGAGTCTGACTAAAATTTTGTTTTAAAAATGGGTTTCAAACACATTCGAACTATATAAGCTTAGATTCTTGTTTTTCAAACCAGAGTGTGTAAGTGCCTTGGAAAGAGTGCGCTTTCAAACCAAGATTGCAATCTATATCAACAGATGTGAGTACAGAAGTTTTCGACACCTTGGGTTGGCCTCAAAGAAAAAAATTCTTCAATTTGGGGTAGAAGAAATAAAGAAGCTCTTCATGCACTTAAACCCAAGCTTGTTCAGTGAGAAAGTGTATCTATCCTCTGTAAGCAGAGTGGGCAGAATACAAACTTTTATTTTCTTCACTGACTTTGAATCAGACTCTGGAGAAGATTTATAGTGAAAAGTGTCCAGCAAGATTCCCCAAGTTGCTCCAAATTGTCACATTTTGTGTTGTTCTACCAGTGAGTACAGATTCATGTGAAAGAGGCTTCACTTGCCCTAACAGATTTAAGATGGTTTACAGGAACTATCTCAAGATTGAGACACTGAATAATTTGCCTATAATTTCTGTAAATGGACCCTCCCTGTCAGAGTTTGACCCAACAGCTGTGATTGACAAGTGGAACTTGAAAGTGTAGAAAGGCTGCACTACACAAAAACATAAGCGCTAAAAACACAATTTAAAAAAAAAGTTCTTATTTTTCATAATCATGAATATAAAATAGTAGCAACCATAAATATTCAGACTGTAACACTATTGAATTAACGGAGCTGCGCTTTGCGCGTCAATTGTATCACTATGGAATCAATCACCCCGCTTTGGGCATCGATTGAAACACTACGGATTAATTCTCTGATATAATAATACTGTGATGATGTTTAGGTTGTCTATAGCTCCGTGATCGAGCGCCTATCATCACTGTATGGAAAAGATACCGTTTAACCAGCTGTCTATAGCTCCGTGTTCGAGCACTAATTAAATCGGTATATTAATAAAATGTAAAGAAAGAAAACTGTTGATGGCTGTTTATTCACACACGGTTTATTTAAATGACACCTGTTAATTACTTATACATATTCCAATTAAATGTTTTATATCACTGCACACTTGTAATAATAATGTAAGTTATTTTATACTGTGTTAGACTGACTGCCAGTGTGTGGCTCTGACTGACTTGTGCATGGGTGGGATGGATCCCGGTGTAGATGTTTGGATCCCGGAGATGCCTTAAACATACGCACAACGGTTTATATATGACATACTCCTTGCCTTTTTCTCCCCTTATTCAACAGTGTAAAATCTAACTAATAGAAAGAGTCCTGGCGACAGGTTTTGTGAAGGCTAGCTTCTTATTGGTATAGGGGATTGGCGTCATCACCAAATAGGCCCTACTGCGAAGTTGTTCCTTTTAACAGGAAAGATGGTATAAAAAATATATTTTAGTGGTGAAATCCTTTTCCCATTATTTCTGAGAAGCGCATCTTTCTTCATGGATGAATCTTAAAAGGATACTCTACTTATATTACTTTAAATAAAAATTACCTTCATCCATGACTTTTTACATAATTTAGAGTTAATTAGACCAATATCATTACAAGACTTGAAATTTCATGCCTGGTCTTACATGGCCTACCCCTTCCTTTTGCTCTGCGCACTCTACTTTCATATATTTGTTTCATTACTCGATCCACACTTATATTCTTGACTTGCCCAAACCAATGTAAGAGACTTATTTCACATTGACGAATTGGATTCCCTTTCAAACTGCACTCCTTCATCACACATTAATTACAGACTCTGTTCATACGAGTTCTTCCACATACATTTCTTAGTTATCTTATTCCATCCACATTCACCTTGCTCCTGTGTATCCTTTATTTATTATTTATTAGTAATGTACAGTGTTAATTTATCAACCTATTTAATACTTGTACACTGATAGTCTAAACCGGATTTAAAAGTAATATTACTTATACTACACAATTATTTAAAAGTAATTAATTTAAACCAACCTTCAAATGTATTGTAAGTTTCAAATGTGAAAATAGTCTACTTGTTTCTATATCAGTGGTTCTCAATAATCGAGCCACAAAGGATGTCACTTTGGCTCGTGGTAAATAATTAAACTGATATAATATATATACACTAACCATGTATGTGACGGGAGGGTGAAGGTAATTGAAAAGACAAAGTTGCGCTCACATATCACACTTGTGAATCAGTATAACAGCTACCGGTCTGAGTGTAACATATATACATGTGGTTTTAATTTTGGTTTTGAGTATATACAACTCTACCAAATTAAGTTTTGAAACCCTCTGGCCTGTTCCATGAAAAAATTAAATAACTGTGGTCCTTGGCGAGAAGTAATTGAGAACCACTCGTTTAGAGGGTGATATCTGACAACTGACCTGTACTGCATTTTACAAGTGGAATACTTGTTGGAAGATAGGTCCTTTCCTGCATTACTAATAAATTGGGCTACTTTGTATTTTACTTTTGTTGCTTGTATAATAGATAACTTAATAAATGTGTTCTTACTTTTTTTTAGAGAATTGTAGCCCAAAACTCTGTGAATGTGTCGATGATGGCAGAAGAGGATGTGGAATGAGAATTTTGCCAGGCCAGTAGATAGCTGTTTTTTTTTTCACACAACCTCACTATGGCTCCAATATTTCCAAGTTTGTAAACAAATTTGTTGTAAATGTTTGGACCAGTGGTAGCAATAAAGAAGCTATTTGTTTATAAACTTTTAACATTTTGGTGTGACACATAATATTTTTTTTATTCTTCAATTGGTGGTGCATTTCTAGTTTTTATTAGCCTTCATTAATTATTTATTAAACAATCTAATATAAAAAAACTATTTTGTAATTTAAAAAAATAATTACTTAATAAAAACTAAACAATCAGTGTTGTTCAAGCTTGTCATCAAAACATTTGCTTTAATCATTTATTCTTTAAATATTTGAAGACATTTTTAGCAAATATTTGTGTTAAAAAGTCAATCAAACTTTTGAAAAATCTAACACAATGTACAAATCTATTAAATAAAACCAAGTTTAATCAAGCTGTAGCTATGTCAATCATGATTCATTTTATTGGATTTTAAAATATATACAATTCTAATATATTTTTACAATGTTTATTGTACAGAACTGTTACGAAAAACAAAAATGTGTTTTTTGGGAACTGCGTTGTTGAGATGTGTTAGTATTAATAAACTTTAACCCATTCCCTTGCATGTGTTTAACACAGCGATCTATGCAGGCTCGGTACTCAATTTTTCTACTAATTTTCTTTTAACTGGCACATTTTTGCTACTCACTTATTTTCTAATTTATTTCTTTATTCAGATTGTCTTAAAGTACAGTAGTTCATTGATAGATGGCATTACAATAACTTATTGCAATGAAATGTTTATTTGCGCCTGCGCCAGGGAATGGGTTGTTAACTAAATTGCTTATTAAATTAGTAATAAAATTTTTATCAAATAAATTATTTGAATAATAAACATTTATAAATATCTTGTTAGGACATTTAAGGACTGAGTATATTCAAAACCAGTAGAGGATAATATGTAACACTTGACAATTTGTACATGACACGTTGACTACCATAGAGCGCTCATGGTGGCATGGCCTGATCAAGCGAAACTTGCTGTTTGAAAAATAGGCTATTTAGTACATTTTGAAATTTTTCTTAGTGCTAGTTGATTATACTATGAGATAAAATATTTAATATGTCTGGGGAAGTATTATGTGTTATATTTGGATGTAAAAAATATGAAATAAAAAAAACTCAAATTCTATTTCACTTTTGACAGTACAAAGTATTATAGTTATGGTAGTATAGTTCATTGATAGCCATTATGAGTAATCTCATCATGTTTTCATAATCATTTACTACAGTTAAAATGTGTATTTTTTAAAATTCATTATGATTGTTTTGTATCATTAATTAAAATAAACAATACATGTAATGAAGAAAAGTGTAAATATCAACCACTTTAAATTATTGTAGGACTAGATAATTTCATAACTACCACCAACTAGAAAATATTATGTCTTTATTTGACAAACACAGTTGTTTCTCTCCAAATTTCAAACAATATATTTAGGTGTTGACTGTCATAAATTCATTTCATTTACTTGTGTGTCTTA
Organism: Timema douglasi; assembly: GCA_901482245.1. NCBI lineage: Eukaryota > Metazoa > Arthropoda > Insecta > Phasmatodea > Timematidae > Timema > Timema douglasi. Next base: position 254,323 of record CABEEJ010000369.1, on the reverse strand, counting down.
AGGCTATCCACAATTATTATTATGTATAACTTTTAACTCTATAAGGAAAACCTCTTTTCGCTTTATGAGGTAATTGTATTATATTTGGAGGTGACCTGGTGGTCTAGGGGTAAGGTGTCAGACTTCTATGCTGGCGGCCGGGGTTCAATCCTCAGTCCCAGCAAAGATTTATCTGATTACTAAACCCTTCTTTCACCTCTGACAAGACATCTTGTGAATGTGTGGAATGCCAGGCCTCCACCGTGGTTCGGATTCCACGTTAAACTGTAGGTCCTCCATTTCGTCTCACAATCACCCTACCATTGCACATTAGTGTAAGTGCGTACAACCCGAACGGGTAGTAAGACGCGGTAATAATAATAATATATTTGGAAGAAGGTATAGGAAAGGTGGATAGAAACATATAAAAGGGACAAACACAATATGGCTTTTACAATGAAAAGAAGAACACAGTTCACACTTTACACTGCTGCCAATGGACAAGGAGGTAATGGATGTCTCTTAAAGAAAATTGGGACCCTGTGTCGGGGGATTGGGCGGTGATGATCAATTTTCTTTAAGAGACATCCATTACCTCTTTGTTCATTGGCAGCAGTGTAAAGTGTGAACTGTGTTTTTCATTTCATTGTAAAGGCCATATTGTGTTCGTCCCCCCTTTTATATGTTTCTATCCACCTTTCCTATACCTTCTTCCAAATATAATATGTATAACTTTTGTGTTTGTAAAAATAATTTCACATCATTTAACAACATATTGGACCAGCCAAACTCGTTCATATGCTAAATAAAATAAATTTAGTTGATATGCTATGTTTTTTGAACCAATCCCATTCCTAGCCACTTTAGTATCTTCATTAAACTGAAAGAATATCTGACTAACCATGTTTTGAGATATAGAGTTTATTTCTAGTAGAGGATCGTCAACTTTGCACAGCTTTCAGATTTGGTTAGTAACTTTAGCTAGAGTGCAAAAAAAAACACATTGTCTGACCATGATGTAATGTGTGAGAATATGCTAGAAATATAATTGAAAATTGGTGGTTACTCTACACCACATTTAGAAACATTTGGTGAAAGAATAGAGTTTTTAAGTGTAGTTATTTTGAAAATTTTAAACATTCAAAGTCTCTAAAAAAAGATGATAATAAAACATATATGTAAATATTTTGATGGGCTATAAAAATCATACTTTGATTAAATATGTACTACAAAACACACATACATATGATTTTATGTATATATTTTTGTCTTAATTGTAAAATTGATTTTATTTTCTAATCATCTTAGTGATTTAGATATTTTATTTATAAAATAAACCTCATACAAACATGCTGGCTGATTTGAAATTGTTGGCAGTTTTTCAGTAAGCACGTCTAGGGCCGCCCTAATCAACTTGTCACCAGTTTTAAATGTCGGCAGTGTGAGAAGTGTCTTGTATTGTCCTCTACTTTGTTTGGTAAAGTGTTAAATATGGCAGCCTGGAGAGTGAGATTATAATTAAACTTTAAAGGAAAGTTTTAAGACTAAATACCAGTATGAAATATGTAGCCTATTTATTAATCAAATTGAAAATTTCCTTATATTTTTCAAAACAATTTATTCATTAATAATGGTTTTTCAAATTTGAATCTTGAAAGCATGCAAAATGGTGTAAGTCAACTGTTTCTAAATGATTTATTTTAATGATTTTGATGTATTGCTAAAATTTCAAAAAATTAGAAATGGGTTCAATCCTATATTAATTGAATCAGAATCTTAAGTTTCCTTTCGAATCTCGAATCCAAATTTCATTCCTTGAATCTTAAAAAATACATAATTTTCCATTTAAATGAAAATATTGAAATTGACAAATGCTATTTTCTTTGTCATGTCTATTACTTTATAAACAACAAAGAAAACACTTAATTATATCAATCCATTTGTCCTTTTTGTTTTTCTACCAACTACAAAAAAGCATTGGTAATTACTTTTACCAATTACTTAAAATTGTTATATTAAGTCAAAGTCAATGTTGTATTTGAGATACTTTTTTGAGATTTTTATGAATCTTGAATCTCTAGGATACTAAAGGATTTGAGATATCAAGGATTTGGGCCTTCCATCTCTACTAAATATATATTATTACAAATAAATGTGGAGAAAGTGAATTAAAAAAACTTTGTGATATTTCTTAACAAACCTTATAACACAACAAACATTATACATCCAATTAAACACAAGCACATCATCATTGAGCTGAAGCTTTACATGCCATTGTGAATAATGTTTCTTTGTAAATAGATACGACTTAGTGTAACATTTTTTGAAAGTTCTTAAAGCACTTCCCTATCTTATTAGTATATCATCTCAAGGGGTAACATATTATATCAACATTTTAGTATCCTATTTGAAAAAAGGAACGTGGAAAAAATAATTTTACATTAAACCTATATATTTATATTGAGCAATTTTTTTTTACAATAAACAATTATGCATTAGGACAAATTTTCATTGTTAAATTTCATCCATTCATCCCTCAAGATCCTCTTGTAAGGAGAGAAGGTACATTTTATTGTGCACAGCTTTACAGCTACTTAACTCACCGAAGGGTGAATAAATTAGGCCTATTCCTTTTCCCTGAGGTGCTCCAGCCTGGCTTCTCTAAATAATTGTACTCAATTTTCTGAAACAAGGCCCTGGTGCAACTATTTCTCTCTTTCTTGGTATTGTTTTCAATATATTTGGGGCTTAAACGACTTCAGGAAAGTGATGGGCCCCAAAAAGTTTTCTTTATAACACTTTGTCTAAGTAGGAACTAAAAATTGAAATGCTATAATTCCTTGAGCATTATTTCATTTGAAGAAGAATTATTCTCATCGTGTATCATGTTTGGGTGGTTTTAAAAATATCAAAATATTCCATTTTATAAACTAAAACACAAATTTTCAAGATCACAAAAAATCTTCATATTGGTGGTTGAAAATAATTAATATTGGAACAGCACTAGTTCATTGATACATGTATACATAGTATTTTCAGCTAAAATAGTGAAACGACGATTCATTTTGAGTAACTTGGGTAGCCTGGTGCTGAAATTATAACACAGTTGAATAAAAAGACTTAACAAGCATTTGTGTTTGAAGAAAGAACTGTTTCATTAAGTCTGATTTAAATACCTACACACCTAATTATGTCTTTCCCTTAGTGGGTAGGTAAGAAACTGCGTTTATAGCTCAAAATACTACTACTCCATACTTAATCCATTTTACTAACTTTCTCCACACTTTTCTATCCTTGCATACTCCCTACATTTAAACAAAATCCATACATCAAGTCATACATGCTCTTTTATTCTTAAAACTTTAATATGTAAATTTTTCACACATTCCTCCACAAAATTTAATCATGTCTTACATGGCCTGCCCCTTCCTTTCGAGCCACACAAACTACCTTAATATATTTGCTTTGTCACTCGATCCACACTCATTCTCTCAACATGTCCAAAACAAAGTAAGACACATCTTCCACATTGACCTATTGGATTCCCTTTCAAACTACACTCCTTCAGCACCCATTCATTACCTACTCTGTCCATACGAGTTTTTCCACATACATTTCTTTGGTATTTCATTCCAACCGCATTCACCTTGCTCTAAATATAACTGTCAAATAAGAGTTCTTGTCCAGAATAAAATTATACTCCACCACATGAATTAAGCGTTTTTGAAATTTTATTTACATTACTTATTTAATCTTAAATATTGGTTTTAAGTCTTAGTACTAATCAGCTTAAAAATGAAAGTAAATAAAGCTCACCATTGATATATATTTTATGTGTATACTTATACTTATTTCTAAACTAAATGTATTATTTGGTGAGAATTTAACTCCTCTGACTTGGTTTCTTCTTGCTTGCTACCAGCATACATTCATTTGTGAAAGAGGCAATCCCTTAATATGGCACAGATTATAGAGATAATAGTGTAAATTTAATTGTTGTCACAATAGAAAATAAAAGCAATGTTATAAAAATATCATAGAATTAAGTAATTTAGTTTTTAACTAGGTAACTTGATTATATCTGCACAAAAACATACAAATGTGTAGCGTGTCAATCAGATTGATTGAGCACCTACAAGGAAAAAACTAACTATTCATCAATATTCGTGTAATTAAGTGCCACGTTGGGGTTATATAGAGACATTGAAGCCAAACTACCTCAAAGTTATACTCTCTAACCAAAAAACTGCGTATTGGCCTACATTCAAAACACGTGGTTCAGTCAAAATATCAATTACGTTTTAATTATTGCAGTTCTAGATATCACAAAAGAAACACTAATCTTATTAAAGTTATGAAGAATAAGATTTGTGAATATGGGCCCTAGTTATTTAAAAGAGGACTACCCAAAACTTACAACTAACCATGTGGCAGTTTATATAATTTAAATAATATACTTCTATATCATGTCTTTTCGTAAAACAAACAGTGAAAATCAAAAACTAAATTAATACTAATGAATTATAATACAGGATATATGTGTATAAAACTCACCCAAGGACAGGATGCCTTCAGATATAATTTACTCATTTCACAAAACAGAATTTTGTATTATGGCGGCTCCACGTGGTTCAACTTTGGCTCACGCAGTCGAAAAGAAAGAATCAAAGAGAGAGACGCACTGAGCCAAAGCGCAAGTGCGACCATGCGCCCCTGGTGGTCGACAGAAGAAGCTCATCTTTTTCTAAACCCCCTTCTCTTTCCCCTATCTTTCATTCTCCCTTATTTTACCTCTGCTTCGTAATTCATTCTCCGTTATCCCTTTTCATGTTCATATCTGATTGTCGCTATATAAGGGTAAGCGCCTTGAACTCATTACTGCATTACTACACCTTGTCTCTGCTGAGGAACTAGGACTAAGCGCCGCCGGCGAGAAAAAACACCAAGAAGGACCATGGAGTTTGTGGCGACGGATTCACCGCCCCAGCATCGACGGTGCTGAATCAACCGTCGGGATCAACGAGCTGGACACCAGAACAGGACCATGGAGTTTGTGGCGACGGATTCACCGCCCCAGCATCGACGGTGCTGAATCAACCGTCGGGATCAACGAGCTGGACACCAGGACAACTTAACCAGGGTACCAGTATCCAGCCGGGGTCGTTTAACCACAAGCATGTATTAGGAAGACACTTTATTTTTATTTTCTTTAATATATTGTAAATAGTAATTTGGAAGTCCTTTTAATTTTTTAGGAGAAATGTTTCTCTTTATTACATTTGTTTTATCTTCAGTACTAGCTAACGCTAGAAGTATTTCTCCTGTCTGTCTGATCGACAAGTCAACTGTTAAGGACTCTTAAAGTCAAATGCTGAGTGCATTATTAATTTTGTTCTATTTTGTTAGACCAAGTAGCTAACTCAAAACTAGCTAACTTCGTTATGCTAAAGCACCTTGGCTATGTTTCGCCTTTCTGTCCGATGGACATGTAAAATTTTAATGACTCTTAAAGTCAAATGCTGAGTGCATTTAATGTTTTTTTAGACACGGTCCTAACGGCCGTGCCTCTCACTTGGAGAATGTGAATTTTAGTGTGGTTAAAGTACACTAACTCACAAGTTCCTATAAATCTTTAAAAGGTAATATAGTACATGACACCCTAAACGCCATGTGCATCAGTACTTTGTTATTGATGGTTATCACCAGGAAGTCTGTTTCTTTCTTCTGCCTTACGCAGTGCAGTCGTAAATCATAGAGTTTTGACTAAGCAGTCAATGTTCATTAGAGGTATTAGTTTGGGTGCGCAACCCGTGGAAAGTGACCGTTTGTCATAGTTGGGTCCGCGCGAATTATAGTAGTTTTACCCAGTTAATAAGTTCTTAAATTTGGTGATTGTTCTAAATTACTTTGATGTACTATTGAATGCATGGTAGTACCGTATAGGGAAAATGTCCTGCCATAGTACTTTAATGACTTCTGGCCCTTAGCCATCATCCAGCTGGATTCACCAGCCAACTATCCAACTGTATTAGTAACACTAAACCTTGTCGAGTGAGACTGTGTAAATGTTATACTGTAAACTTGTTCTATATTTGCTTTAACTAATTTTCATATTACTCTCCCTTTAGAAATTCTACTGCCTCTTGACTGGTCACTGTGTTGCCCAGGTCACTGCAAGTATTGAAGTAATCACTCAAGGATATTTAACTTGAGAAGAGAATTATTATGCTATCATTTTCTGCCTATTTGTAAAACTTGTAAAATGTAACCAATTTTTATGTCTACTAAATAAATCTATTGTGAAATTGAAATGTTAAGTTTTCTAATTTAAACAGTAGTAGTAGGTATAAAGTTTGGTGCAAATGTGGTAATTAATTATGCAAATAATGTTATGTTGGGTTTCTCTAACTAAAGCTTACCTCATTAAGTGCTGACACATTTTGTTTAAAACGCTTGTGGCTAAGAATTTGTTGATACACCGCAAGTTTCAGAATTTTGAAACAAAAGGAAAGGCTATCTCTGAAACACAAGCTTCAGAATTTTGTCATGTGGATTTTAACTAATGCCATCACTGACTAAACAAGATGCCTATACAACAATAATTACAACCCCACAAATACATTGAATTAAAATATATAATGTGCACATTTATAGAACCATTGTAAATAAAATAAATAAATTAATGTTTAGAGTAAAAATATATTCATGTTTTGTTTAAAATAAATGTATTAAAGGACAGAGGTGATATATATATATTTTTTTTTTTGCTCATTACTTTTTTTTTAATAAAAAAGGTAAACAAATAATTACTAAACTTGTGTGTGGCACAAACGAAAACAACACAATGAAGTGGTTGTTAAAGAACACAAGTCAAGAAATGAACAGATCTTAGTGCGGCCATGATGTTTTTGACTGTCACAAGATTTTATCAGGTTCTCCCAAGTATTTTACTAATAATTAGTGGATTTATTGCATACACAGCATGTCTCAGCTATGACTTTATTTTACTGTATGGCAAGAACATTCACATAAGATTAGTGAGTATACACTTAAAAGGGTGTTGACCATACTTCAATAAACCAAACCACATTAATAGGCTTTTGTTTTATATATACAACATTTTATTCTACAAAGGATTATAGAGAGTAAACAACGTGTAAACATTAAAAACTAATTACAATCTACATTATTAATAAATGAATTAGGTGATATCCGCTTCGGTGGTTGCATGGTCTAAGGTGCTACTCTTGCAGTAGACTAGACTGCCGATCTCGGGGGGATTAGGATTGAATCTCAGTCGGGTGTACTGACGCTTTAGAAAAAAATAGTTTTCCCCACTTGCTTTCCATGCAAATGTGGGTACACTTTCTCTAAATATAACCTTACTGATCCCTGAAACTATTAGAATAACTACGTAAGCATATAACCTGAACTAGTAAGACACAATGCTAAAAAAAAAAGATAGTTCTTTAGGAGAATGTTCAATTTACATACCAAATAGCATAACCCAGTAACAGAACCCATCCCCCACCCCTTGATAAAAGCTGCACCTATAAAATGAGATCACTTTGACGCGGAAGAACATGTTTACATTTTAAAATGTCTTTATTTGTTGTTCTCTTAGTTAGTATTATTTTATTTGACTACCCTGCAGTTCTCCTATTTGTTACTTTCCGATAACTGTGATTTTAAAATGTGTCATAGCTTTGTCTTTGTTCTTGGTTGAGATATTTATATTTTAACATATTTGGCCATTTTGTAAATCTTGAAGTAAAAATAAAGAGCTATAACTAACTAAAACACTGCCAACAAGTGTAAATAAAATTTGCTGAGTAAACCCTTTTGAATTAAAACTAAAATATTCTTATATTGGAAGTATGGTAAATTCATTTCAATGCCCCTTTTTCTAGGGAATGAGTGTAAGTTTACTTGGGTACTATAAAAGCTAGATTTTTGGGGTTGTGGGAAATATGGTCATTATGGTAAAACCTGCTGAAGCAAATCTGTATAAAGCAAGTGCTTTTATTTTAGTATAATTTAAGAGTTGTCTTGCATATTATGTTAATATAATTTGATTTTCTTATAAGTCATCCAATTTTGGTTTTTGAATAGAAATATATATGGCCGAGTGTGTCTAGCAAGATTGATACAATTGTACAATTAATTACAATATTTTATGTGTGCGTCTACTAGTAGCATATTTTCATCAATTCATATGTTGCTCCTCAAGCAAAGCACATACATTAATTATTGATTTTACTGGGGCATCCAGTTCAATAGCTTTGTTTTTAAATTACAAGATCACAAGCTTTAGGATGCAATATTAAATGTTGTTTTGAAAATCTAATTTTTTGTGGTCCGCCATGCCATTAATTGTGGCCCATTGACTAAATGAAAATGCTATAATTGTTCTTAGCATAGATTTTAATCATCTAGACTAGTTTTTCAGTGAAACATATTAAAATGCTTTCATCCGTTATCTATAACTTATAAAGTTTATTGGTCTGCAACATAATGCCGTAGTGTAGGATTAATTGCCTCATTCTAGCTAGGAGTGTAGCGCTCCAATTTCAAAGGGGGTAGGATGTAGTGTTGAATGTGCATAAAATTGTGAGTTTAAAATGTAAATGATATTTTTCATATTTTGCCTCTATTCCTTAATTGATAATTAAAGTTTCGAGGAATGTTAGTGACTCATGCAGTGAAAATGAACCTACTAAAAGGAACATATAACAATGTCTAGGTTTCACATTGGCTTGTAAAAAAAAGTAAAACTTTAGAGTTAATTGACCCTGAGGTTGATATTGGTTGTGCAGCAATTTCAACTGTTGAGTTGAACCAACATTGTTGATTCACTCTTATCACCAACATAAAATTTAATTGTATAGTACTATGCTGGCGGCCGCGGTTCAATCCCAGGTCCCGGCACAGATTTATCTGATTACCAAACCCTTCCTTCACCTCTGACAAGACATCTTGTGAATGTGAGGAATGCCAGGTCTCCACCGTGGTTCGGATTCCACGTTAAACTGTAGGTCCTTCATTTCATCTCACAATCACCCTACCATTACACATTAGCGTAAGTGCGTATAACCCGAACGGGTAGTAAGACGCGGTGCTAATAATAATAATA
>CABEEJ010000369.1:218402-244903 GCA_901482245.1 Timema douglasi | reverse complement strand
ACCCTTTCACTTACTTGCTCTATGGCATTAGGATCTCAAAATTTAATTACTGCACTCACAAATGTATGCCACCTATCTCTTCTCTTGAGATAATTCTATCCAGTCTACCTCATTACACCCTACCTCTCTCATGTCTATCCAAATGTTATCCTTCCATCTGCGTCTGGGTCTTCCCAGTGGTATTTTCCCATTGGGTTTGCCATTCAATACCTTGAACACGGTTCTAGATACTTCTATTCACGCTGCATGACCTGCCCACCGTAACTTGTGATATGTTATTACCCTAACAATGTCTGGTGATGAGTACAAGGTATGCATCTTTAAATTGATCATAGCCTGATAACTTTTCCTATATCTGTTAATACCTAAATAAAGTTCCCTGATGTTATTATGTTCGTTGTTTGGTTTATTTTACAAACTTTACCCTTTAAATACTCTCTCTTTTTGTTTCCAACTGTGGCACTGGTCTCCCATTTTGCAATGATAAATGTGTTTAAACTCAATTCACTAGGACTTTCTAACCATTATCATTTTGCTTCCCTCCTTTCCTCTATTAATTTTGAACATTAAATGTCAAACCATTGCTTCTTCTTACTCTTTTGACAGAGACCTACACTACACTTCACTTCACTGCATCTCTAATATTATTCCAATTTTTCACTAGTATTTAAAAAAATTGGAGTGACATCACTGGTCTGTATCTGCACATATTCTTTTAACAGTCAAGGTCAGAATAAATTTGCCATGAGGAGGTTCTACACATTATTGCTAAAATAAGGAATATACTAAGTTGCTAGACACATTTTACACTGCACATTATAACTTCACAGTAATGTGCAAGTACTTAAATGTTTATTACTCATTACTTGAGAATATCATTAACAGCTGGATCTAATCATTTATTATCCATTGTTAATTATTAATTCTTTGTGTCAGGATGTTAAATTGCTTTGTCTATTATGTATTTAACAAATAGAATTGTGTATTTTCTCAAAGTGTAACAGTACAAAAACCTTATTTTGTTTGATCAAACCTGCATTTTGTTAGTCTTCATATATTTTGTTAGGTTGCATATTCCCGTTGTGAATCTCAAACCTTTCAAATTACTGTTAATGTTACTATACTATGCAAGTACAATTATTGTTACTTTTTTGGTCCTAAAATAAAGTTATATTTTCAATTATATATTTAATACTAAAATTTTATTTTTTGTTACATATGGTGTTTGTAGAAATGAACCCACTTATAGAACATTTTATTTTATTTTAGGCTGCACTAATAAATAGTTTTAGTGCTAAATAACCTAAAATGATAAACCATACAATATTTGCTTTTCAAACAAAAACTGTTTATACAAACTTTAAAACCCAGACCTCAAGTTTCTGAAATTAACAAACAATTATTTTCATTTAAACTTCATTAAAAAATGTTTAGTGAGTAAATATATTTTGATAAGTGAGGCTACTTAGTAGAAATTTAACAACTTGTTTTATGATTACAGTGGATCATAGTTTTCAATTTTGCTAATTATGGAAATAACATATATTTCAGAATTGACTTGTAATAAAACATTAAATATTAGGCTTTTTTTTAAATATATATTTTCACTGTAAAACTGGCTTGCAGAAAGATTCATGAAAATGTTTCATCCTTATAATATTGGTAATGTGTATTGAAACATGCCACAGCTACAGACCAAGTTTTTGTATAATGATTTTCTATCCATACTGGCTATCATTAATTTTTATCATGATCCAACTTAATAACATAAATATTGTTTTAAATAATAAATACCCGCCTCTGTGGCGTAGTTGGCTAACGCGCTTGCTGTGTTGAGCTCGACCGCTGAGGATGGGGAGATCGAGGTTCGAATCTCGTTCGGGTGAACTGGGGGTGGTTTTTCCTAAATGGTTTTCCACTCTCCCTCGACGCAAATGCGGGTTCACTTCCTCTAATTAAACCTCCCCAATTCCTAATCCATTTAGAGTAATTGGTACTTCAAGCATATAACCCGAACGGGTAGTAAGACGCGGTGCTAAATATTATTATTATTATTATTAAATAATAAATAGGTAGTTGAAATCTTAAGCTTTATTTTTAATATTCTATTATATCTGCACACAAAAAAAAGTATGTACTTGAGTATAATAACTACAAAATATAACATATTCATTCAAATAGTCAAGGTAAATTTACTCGGTCTGAAGCAAACTTGTCATTAATAGTGAGTATTGTTTTATAATTAGCAGCGATCATATTTAAAACTATTATGTTTCTTCTTGTTTTGCTTTCTTCATCTATGCCCATTATTTAAAAGACCAGCATTGATATGAAGCTGAAAATTCTAGACAATTTCATGTGGCAGATAAATTTTAAAAAGGAATTTCTGTATTTATTTTTTTAAGATCAATGACACATTTGTTTTTAACTATACAAACCCCACTATTCAAGAGCAATGCAAATATAAACTCTTTTTCTACACAAGATATAAATGTTGATGTGTTTTCATTTCAGAATGGCAATTATTCTTGAAGAATTCAAACATTGGTTAAGATTTTTCTAATAACTTTGTGTTGTAGGATAATTAAGTGAGTAATTGGAGAAAAACGGGCTAAATGGAAATTGAATTAAAGTATTAGAGAATAATTTTACAAATATCTATTCTTTTAGAAGTCATGTTGAAAAATGCAATTTTTGATTTATAGATTTTTCACTTGAAATGGTGTATTTTTAGTTAGAAAAGTCTGAAAACGTCATAATTAAAAACCCTATGAAATATATAAAACCTGTAAAGTATTTGTCAAATAGAACTTTCAGTTTGTAGGAGTAATGCCTGACATTAAAAAACATTGCTTAAATTTTCAACTTTTCTAGTACAAGCAGCACTTTAACATCTTCAATATTTTTGAAGCATCAGGGGCTTGTACGTAATAATAATAATAATACCTATTGGTGAACACCTTATCAGATATTATAGTTATGATGAAGCTGACTGGCACAAGGATAGTTCTAGTTACAAGGAAAACCGAAATTAAGCCTGCAAAACTTGTTCCTCTATACTTCCGACATTTGTGCTGGGCTATAATTGAACTCGCTTGGTTTGTAAAAACTACCAGACCATACTTAGTTCTATTGGAGTTATTCAAGAGGTATAGTGAAATTTTCAATACAAACATCCTAAAAGAGGAAACGAACAAAAGGGAGAACAAATAATATTATTGAGAGCAATTGAGTATATTGTGATAGTAAGTGGTAGTTCAGTGGCATATTCTCTGGGTATGCTAGTCCTACGCTGTGTACCCATAATGATTTGGACTAGTTTTTTGTTTAACTCAATACTGTCTGTGTGAACTGTGTAAATACTAATGTTTGAATTGTTAATAAATATACATGTAATGAATTATTAATTTAAAAACTAATATTGGTTCATATTCCAAGAATACTGTGTTTTAAGTAATTCTTCCTCCAAAAGGCTCTACTTAACACAATAGGAAGCCCATGGTTTGCTACTTGAAAAACGCAAAGCAAGCTAGGGAGGCTCCAATGACCTTGCCCAATGTCTAGGAGGTTGCAACACATTCCTTTCCGCTCGCCCATAAGTAATTGGCCAATGAGCTCACTTTTTACACCCCAGGTCATGCTGTTCATGTGAAGCAAGCTAAGCATTGTGCCAACTATTGAAAGAAAGATTCAAGATCACAATGTTTATTTATTAAGCTAATTTAGTATAGTTAAATTAAAAATACTTAAAATATATATAAAATTAATTTTAAAATAATAGTATACGTAACAAGCTTTAAATTATACACTAATTAAATACATTGAGTTATCTTTAGGTATTATAGTCACATGTAATATCATGTATTTGGCAAACACATTTAACCACTTTCAAATTTAGGCATTTCAGCACAGATAGAGTGGGGAAAAGAGGGGGGGGGAGGTTACGAAGCTACTTTAACTGTAGTTGACGGCAATTCTTGTTTTTCTTGGCAAGATAGATATTGACATGCTAAGTTGGAGGTTCCGGATTTAGTTCCAGATATAAAAATAATTTCCATAAAAAGTTAATTATTTAAGTTCAATAATATAATACAGGTTTGACGTCATTTCACCAAATTATTAGCCGTTCGGGCTTTCTGAATTTCTTCGTAAAAGCGTTTCATTGCCTTGGAATGCTTATTACTTCTGCCTTTTACATATCTTCTGCCATCTTTAAACTTTTGTGGGGTCATTTTTTTAAATAATAAATATTGTTTTTCTTCAATTAATTCCCTTCACACATCCCTAAAGACATTAAATGCAATTACACTCATTCACACTGAAAAAAATCCTGTCGTCAATAGTAGCACTTGCTACACTGAATTGAAAACGGTGGGGAGCCAGGTGAGAATCCCTTAAGAGAGATGGTGATGGGTCAGGTTGATAAGTTGTACAAACATGCCAAAACCACTGGCGACATATTTATGATTTCAAAGACAGACAGCTAGTGACTTGGAGTAAGAAGGGATGATTTATCTGCTCTACTCAGACCAGGTCGTTCTGTTTCGGCTATTGCGGGGTCGTATCAGATATATTTTCAAAATCCGGGGGGAAAATATGAAGCACCTCAGTTCATATCAGTTTTCATGAGTCTCAGATTGAATATTAAAGTGAATGAATTACCATTTTAAAGTTAAAAGAAGTCGGCATTAATTGTTTTATTTCCCCCATTTATTACACACGTTTAAGTATACAAAATAATTAATTGAATATCGCATTTATTTGGCATTTTTTTACGCTATTAATTGACGGTTCATTGAAATAATATTTATTTCAATTAAAAAATTTCCTCAAATACTTCTAACATTCCAAATATGAAATCTTTGCATCATTTGGTTTTTCTGAAAATTGTTGCATTAGATGCCAAAATTTCAAACTTTGAGTAAACACTGCTTAAAATATACATTTAATCTATATTTAATACACTGATCCAAGTTTGCATATTTAAGAACCAATAGTATTCTTAAAAATAATTTTAATGAACACGATTTAATTTAATTCTTTCTGATTATATTTGATGCGGCTCAGGAAAACATGCCACATGTCACTTGAAGAAATTGTTCAGCAGAGCGTAAAATGTCAATTCGGTTCGAAATTGACGGTTTCTAGATTTCAATGCCATCTGTTAGTTTGAAACATTAACTACCATCTCAACCAGTAAACAAAATTACCACGACACAAATAATGCAATAAATATAGCTTTAAATAAGGTATTGCACAATAAATGAAACCGTGTCAGATGTTGCCAATGCGACAAGAGGCATGGTTTATCGAAAGTTACATATTCAGTTGTATTGATGTATTTCTATTTTCATTGAGTATTTCAATCAATATTAAAACCACTGCTTTTCAAATGTTTTAGTGCTGTTTTGTACTGTAGTAATTATTAGTAAAGTTTTGTAGAAGAAAACTGAATTTGTTCATAATCCTAGTGATTGATCACACTGTTTTGTGGATTTTGTAAGCTAACACGAGTCTAGCACACACCAAAGAGGTCACATGATTGCCAAAGAAGGCTGCATCTCTATAGATGGAATACCAGCTACACCAGTTTGTTCCTGTGTTGTGCCAAAGTGGTGACGTTTTGATGAATTTAATAGTGATTAGTTTCAGTTATTCTTTAATTTGTTAGTGATTGTTCTCAGTAGTTAAAACTATGACAAAGTTTAGAAAAAGGAGATAATTTTAGTCACAATCAGTAAAGTTGACAAACCAAGTTAGAATTATTTAAAAATTAATGTGCTAATTAAAAATTAGCTATGATAGTTATAAATAAAATTAATATATCCTTGAGGGTCAAAATGAGCATCTTTAGTTCTGTAAATGTAAATAATTTCAACAGAATCCTATTTTATGGGTTTTGTTTATGCAGGCAGATGAATTTTTTCAGTTAATAGTTGAATTCCTTTTGCTGATAAAAAAATATATATTTTTTAGTAGAAATAATGTATCATCCAGTCAAAACAGAGTATTTTAAATACCTTAGATGGTAAAAAAAAATATTTAATCTTATAGATATTTTTCTTTTCTTTAACATTAGCAGCCATTTACCACAAATTGTTAAAAATAGATAATTCATGTTTGAAATAATATAAAAAAATGTAATTTTACAGCTAGAGAGTTTTTTTAAAGGTTCAGAAAAATTTTCTATTGGTAGAAATAAAAAACAGGAAAATGATTTTTGCGGCATGTGGAAGGCATATTTTCCTGGGCTGCATCAGATATATTCCCTAATTAGAAAATATAAGAAAATATGATTACTAAATTTCATCATGCTTATTTATCTGTGTGAATAAATATTTTTTAGAATTAAATATGTAAAATGAAAACTAAGGTCACGCTTAGCAGATAGAAATTTACACGGGTCAAGGTGCCGCCGCATAAGTAGACTATTCGGATACAGCCATAATATTTTGTGAATGTGTGTAGCAAATATAGGCGCTGATATCACTTAGCAAAACAATTTCAAGGACAATGTTCTTATTGGTTTAACTAAAACGTTTATATAACTTTAGTATTACTTAAGAGTTAGTGTTAATTTTTCCTATTGTCAAGGTATATCGATAATTTCTGTAACTTTTGTAAGATGTAAATTTTTAGCAATTAATAGATTACTATTTTTAGGAATACAATAATTATATTATAATAGTACTCATAAGAAATATATAAAGTTGAAATTTTTTGTTTAATTTATTTTAAACCAGACTGACCACCATAATTCTCTTTCATATAAACCCATATGGCATGCTATATCTAAAAGTTTGTTGACCCTGGCCTTAGACCTTACAAACATTAAAGCCGGCCGGAAGTATTGCCAAGTGAAGGACTAATAGACTTCAAGGACAGAGATAAAATAAACTCTCTAGTTTAAAGCAGTTATTGTATTTTTTTGAAAAAATAATCTTCTTGTATCGTAATAGTTCAGCCAACTTTGAACTTGGAGTCATGGTACTATCTCAAACCAGTTAATAGTTTTTATAACGCAACATGGGTTCCCAACTTCTTCCCCTACTTCACTCCAATTTTTATTTGGAACCACTCCGTTCTCCTACTTTTCGTCTTAACACAACTCCTGTTATCCTCATACACACTTTTCATTCTCATTACAGCTCTTCTTTCCATTTCACCCCTCTTCCATCATTTTTCAAATTTTATTTCTATCACCTGCATAACCTTCTTAATCCCAAAAACCATTAGCTTAATTAGTACATAAGTGTATAACCCTAACAGGTAGTAAGACGCTATAATATGCCTTCTCCACATCCATAAATACCATTACAGAGTCTGTCCCCTATTCAAAACTTCTTCCCATCAGCTGTCGTATGGCAAAGGTTAAGTATATTGTAGACCTTTGTTCCGTAAATCCGTGCTGTTCCTCTCTCCACTTTCTTTTCATTTTATTTTGTATTATCTTTTACAGTATCTTCATATATTTTTGTACAGTGGCACATCAGCGCTATGACCCTATAATTTGTATGCCTCTTCCTGTCTCCACACAGTAAGGTATGCATACGTCGTCATAATAAAAACCCAGATATCATTATAAATAGTGCTCAATCACCAGGCAATACTTCAATAAAAAACTGTTTCACTTTAATTTATGTCCTGTATTCTTCCTTCATTTCCTCATTCCTATTCTTAAAACTCCTTATGAATTTTTATTATTCACCTCCATTACTTCCTTCGCCCTTTCATTCCACCAGGGTGTCTCCTTCCACTACTTCTTATTACCCGTCCTCCCACATTTCTCCTCTGCAGCGCTCACTAAACTGTTCTTAAACCTTTCCCATTTAACTTCTACACTTTGCATCTCATCTTTAGGTAATTAAACTCTTTGCCTTTCAGATACAGCTATCTTTTTTCTTAATTTTTTAGCCTACACACCTCAACACAGCCCTTATTCTTCTTACTACGCAGTTATCGCACGGTTATGTGAATTGATTATATGTGATACTTATTTTTATGAAATAAACATGACTTTTGATATTGCACACGATTTATTTAAATGATTACACCTTCGGTAATGAAGATATGATATAAAATGACACAGTTTTTGTTAAATTACGGATTATTTTTGTGAGATATTACACGTTCCGCATTTTGAGTTCTGTGTGCTGTGTAGATTTGTGTTACTACTACTGTGTCGCTGTGTATTAATATATTACTGTCTACTCTGTGGATTCATATGCACAAAAGTCTTATATATGACCTACCCCTTGCTTCTTGGACCCCTTGTCACCAGTGTCAAAACTAATTAATAGAAAAACTCCTGGCAACCTGATGTTGTGAAGGCTGGCTTCCTATTAGGTAGAGGGAGCCAGCATGTCACATGATTTCATTAATACAACAGAGTTGATCTTTTGAAGAAAAAGAAAAAGTTTAAAGCGCAATATATTGGAATTATTTGTGATTCTTCATGGATGAAGTATTAAAAGGATATTTTAGATACAGTTGATTAAAGAAAAAATAAACTTCATCCATGACTTTTTAAATATATGATAGTGGTCCAAAACATTATCATTACAATTGTCTTACTACCTTTCTCCTACATTCCCATCCCTTTATCTCTGCCAACATCACCTCTGTTCACTATCTAATGGCACACTTGGTATCACCTTTATGTTTACAGTCTGTCTTTCATTTCTTCATCCATGATAAAGTAGTCTATTATTGACTTTTGCTCCCCATCCCAACTTTATCTAGTGATCTATGGTTTTCTTTTTCCTTCTTACATCAGCTATTTACCACTTTCATTTTATTTATTTCACATAACTCCCAACAACCTTCTACCCTCCTTCTCGTTTCCTACTTTTGCATTAAGACCCCTATTACTAACCGACACTCATTTCCCATATGCCTTTATAGGTCTTCCTCAAACTTGTATTTTTCTTGTACTGGGCATTTTTCCTTTGTCAGTTAATGGCATCTTTATTATCTGGTCATTCGTCCCTACCACTAAATAAAACACTAAAAAAATTATAATTTAAGAACAAGATGATGAAGCTGTCAATGACAGTGACACACACAAACTTCTACTTCAATATCATCACTATAAAGTAAGTTTGCTGGCTATTCCTAATTCAAACCAAGATTTAGCCTAATGCTCTATTTCATATAACCTTAATCATTTAAAGAATAGGCATATTGTGTCTATTTGTGGCTGTAGAAGAAAATAATTTTTTGAAAGTTAATTTTTGCTGGAAAATCTTTTATAGGGTCTCTTTGATCTCTGGGAAAAAATCACCTAACACCCGTCGTGGGGAACATGCCGCCATCTTGGAAAAATGGCGGACAAAATTGTTTTTTCTTATTTCATAAGCCATTGCTCCTATGTGAAAAATACAATAGAGCAAAATGAAAGCTATTTAAATTCTCTATAAAATGTTCCTAGACATTTTTTTCTATCTTTTAGGGTTAAAAAGTTTTGTTTAATTTTGCACCAGAAATATCGTAAAAATACCGACATTTTTTTCTATCTTTTAAGGTTAAAAAGTTTTGTTTAATTTTGCACCAGAAATATCGTAAAAATACCTAAATATGAACTCTTTTCTAGTAGTATTCCTCCCATTGCCATCTCCTCTCTAATTTTTTAGTGAGTTGGTTGATATGTCCAAACAGGTGGGAGAAGCTGCCATCGAGACAGTGGTGGGGAAAAAGAAAATCCAGAATGTCACTCTCAAACATAAAGCGAAAGTATTCACTTTGCTAACATGAGGAAAACTGTGCTCTTTGCAGGAGAACCTGTTGCAGTAAACCCAAATCAGCTGTTCCATAGGATTGCATGTGTTGTGAAGACAAAACAATAACTCAAGGAGTACTCCTCTCCCACAAGCAATATTTGATAATATTACTCTCCACAAGAGCACAAAGTCAAAAATGAGGCAGCTCGAATACACAGAATTTTTTTAATAGCAGCTCGAAGATTCAGCAAGACAGCTGCAGGTGAGGCATTCTTCATCACGTAATATGGTGGTAGGCTTGAAGATGGTCTAGATACAACTAGATTCATAAAGTGCATGCAATTAGTCGGCAAGAAACCTCCCAACTACGTACTAGATCTCACACCCTTCCCACCAAGTTCTGCAGCAGCTCGCCAGCGTAGTCTACGAGGTATGGCACGGTAATCACCTCCTGGAGGGCAAATGAGGATGGAACGTAAAACATGAAAAATATCAACCAGTTCCAACAACTCTTCCCCCAGCACCGGACTATTGTCTCCATCTTGTGCGCTGCAATTGTAAAGCTGTTTGAAAAAGAAATTGTGATTGTAGAAAAAGTGGGCTTCATTGCTCAACAATATGTGGTGAGTCTTGCACCAATAGAATGGAGAGCGACGTCGATAACCTCAACAGAGTTGAATGTGTTGATGAAGATGACTCCCATGATGAACTGGAGAGCTATGATACACAAAAGGAAAAAGTTCATCCCTCCCCAATCCATTCAACCCAAATCATCGACGCGTGACTTAGTAGTTGATGACAATGATATCATGATTTAATAGTGCGATTATAAACTTTATCTGAGCATTAAAACTGGGTTTATACTGTAGTTATAATATTATAAATTATCAAAATTTATTATACTAATATGCTAAATATTGATTAATTTGCGTTCTTGTAAATCTGAGAATTATTCAGAATTTCCATTTTAGTTACTGTGGTGAGCATGGCATACAATTATGAAGAAAAGAACACGTTGCACATTATTAGTTTATATTAAGAGATGGGTCGAATCCACTATTTCTCGAATCCGAATCTACATTTTATTTTCGAATATCTAATCCGAATCCTAGCAAATTGTTAGAAATTTTAATTATTTAAAAATAGACCTACATTATACAATATAGGCTTAAGCTGTAGATTAAGATTTATTTCAATAATGCTTTCAATTTTAATCAACCCCAACCACCCCTCGCAAAATACTGGTTAAAATCCAGCCAAATTAAACAGTCTAGACTTCTATTATTGTTTAGAAATAAAATCAATCAAAATTTGAGTGTTTTTAAGTTATTTTTAAAAGTGTTGATAGAATGAGTTGAGTTTCTAAAAAAACATGTGAAATAAACAGATTAGGCCTAGTTACCTTTTGATCAACTATAATCATCTTGAGGTATTATAATTTATTTTGATAAGAAAGCTAAAATAAAAATACAAACAGATTTAAAAAAACAACATGCTTAACAATTAAACATACATTGGAAATAATGAACTCAATAATGCCAAAGCATGTATTATTTTTATTACTTTCCTTTATATCTGTTATCTATCTTCTTGTAGAAAACAAGAAATATATTTGATTCTTGCGATATAGATTTCTGAGAATACATTCTATTTAAAACATAAACATATTTTCGACTTGCAATATGTTCATTACTATTTTATTAGGCAAGACTTGATTTGAATATTTTTACAATTACTTCAATAACATATTTGAAAAAAAATATAAACTCTTAGTTAAAATCGATTTAAAAACAAAGTATGAATTAACAAGTCATTATTTGATTCTTAAAACTCGATAGCACTTACTAAGTCAAGTGATCAGATTACCTGAATCTATTTTAAACAAATAATCGATATACAATACAAATATTATATATAGGCTGGTAGGCGTAAATAAATAGTTTTATCTGTGTGTAACTGTTGTCAGTATTTATTTTTCATGAAACCCAACAAAATATCCAACTTAAGGATCATATGAAATAAATTGGGGTTCTTTGCATAGTTGTAGGTATTTTAAACCAGTTGGGTAGTAAAAATTAAGTCATGTTTATTCGAACATCACTCTGGTCACTGGCGAGTAAACTTATGTGTCATGGCAGCTGACTTTGTATCGTGTGTAATGTATTATTTATCTTAAAAAAAGCCATAATTTGTTTTATTTATTTCGAGTTTATTTGTATCCTAGTTTTGATTTTCAGTTTTTGAAGAGCTTTAATGTGTTCATTAAAATATTTACAAGATCATTCGTGAGGTGAAAGTTTCAGAAGTAAGCATGCGCTGAAACAGTCGAGTCCAACTTTCCCATAGGGGTGGAAGCGTAGGGTATTAGGCATGTTAAATTTTCTACACCTAACAATTTTTTTTTTCTGTAATACTATTTTATTCATGTTTATCTCTTTTGCCCAGCAAAATAATGATTATGGATTTAGTTGTGCTTTTCAAGTAGGCCTTAGTAATTTTTGAATTCAAAAATCAAAATATTATGCTTTGTTTGTGAGGTGAAAGATTTGACCATCAAATCCTCAAATACTTGTCAGAATTTGGTGAATTTGAGGATTCAAAGATTTGAGTGGCCCATCTCTAGTTTATATATAATTAACCATAACTTTTTAACCGTAGAGAAAAATTATTAGGACCATTTTTATAGAACATTAAAATATATTTATCTTTGTTCATATATTTTTCTCATAAAAGCAATGGTTTACGAGATAAATAAGAAAAACCTTTTATCCACCATTTTTACAAGATGATAGCATGTTCCCCACAGCAGATTTTAAGTGATTTCTTTTCCAGAGATAAAGAGGAGACTCTATAGAAGATTTTCCATCAAAAATTAGCTTTCCAAAAATTATTTCCCTTAGTCACAAAATATGCCTATACTATTATAACAAGTGAGGATTTTGTTTTGAAATAATATTTATATATATCGACAAGGGATTTTATTACAGAGATTTTGTGGCTACCCTGGTTTATAAATCTACTGCAAATATTTTTTCTCACCCAACCCACACAATATAAAGTGCGCCATTCTACATTGCATTTGAGGGGACATTGTGGGGCATTCGAGGTTCAAATATCAGCCAGGAGCATTGCGCATAGTTTCCCCATCTCTCTCCAACACTACTGCATGTACTTCCTTTAAACTATCCTATCTTAACCTAAACTTTAAATTAAGATATTAAACACAATACTTTAAAAAAAATATATATGGTTGCAAAACAAATATATATATTTATTTAAATCAACAACATTTTTAACACAGCAACACCACCACTATAATATATTGGTACAGTTTATATAAAATACATATGATATTGGTTAACAATTATTTAAATTATTCAAGACAAGTTTACTGTACAAAACATTATAAAATCCAATTTACTATCCACAATATGAAAAAAACAAAAAAAACAAGTTGATGTCAAAAGCTCAAAGGCAAGAGTTTACACAACAAACCCACAAGAAAGAGTTACCACATTCCCATGGTTCTGGGAAAGCAAAGGAAAGTTACCATTCACTTTTATTTTATTAAATATAATTTTGTATTTTAAAAATAGTTTATTGTAATTAATTATCACAAGAAGATATAATGATGGCTGTCAAAAGGACCAGTCTTGATAGTGTCATCAGTTACCACAATTAAAATCAATACAAGTGAAAAATTGCCATGTATATAAAATGAACCAGGATGGCTAAGTGATAAAGCATTGACACACAAAGCCAAAGGTCTTGGGTTCAATTAACATGCCCAGATTGTCATTTTTTACTATAGTGAACATCGAAATTTATTTTTTAAGATTCACTCTCAATTAATATGTATTAAAATGAAATGACAAATATTTTCACAAAGTCATTAAGAGTTTTAATATATTTTTTTAACCATAGGCTGTTTTTATTTTGGCATTTCAATAGTCACTGTTAGTATATAATCAAACATCTTAATGTTTGTATTATTTTGTTTGACCTATTACAATAGATTTTGACTCAACATGAAACATTTTATTGCTTTTTTTTTTGCCATACTCCTTATATGAAATAAAACATCAATTGAGCTCTATTTGTTACAAAACTATTTAGCTCACTAAATTTATAAAGATTGGTAGCAAACCTAAACTCCTTTGAGCAATAAACTATTTTACGATTCTTAAAAAAAAATAAGGAAAAAAAACAGATTCAAAGATAACATACATATTGTGATGGTTTTATGTACTTAGCATTCAAAGTAAAGTCTTTGAATGGCACTTCTTAAATCAAGATCAACAACTTGATTACATTTACGACAGCTTCAAGGTCATCTTTATCACAAGTGATACAACCTGCCAGTATCTTAACAAAACATTATCAATATGAGCTAGCACTATAAGGTACACACTTGAGTCATGCTATTTATTTAACTTATGCTACGTCACTATTGCAGCAGAGTCATGGTGATTTTTAGAATGAGAAATAGACAAGTCACTATTGTGATCTTCAGCGAAACTATTTTTAGGATCTAATGAAGGCTTTCTACGGTTAAAATCATTAAAATTAGTCTCTGTAGTCTCTGGGACCGACTTGGAAGCTTTAATTTCATGACTGGATATATCTTTCTTAGTTGTTTCTATAAATGTTGCACTATCATTATCTAAACTAGTACTAATTGGCACAGATTTAATGGCTGAAGGATGTTTCATGTCCCAAAGACATTCGTCGGCTAGCAAGATTTTCTGTAGGGGAGTGATACTTCCTTGAATATGTTGCTTCGCTTCATTCATGACATCTAAAGCACCTTGGCGTATTAATCCTTGAGCAATATCTTCTCCCAACTTTTCTGCTGCATGGAAGTCTAGATAGCTCATGTTGCCTGGAGAAATGCTACAAAAAAGTTTTGGGGTGCGGTACGGACATTTCCTGGAAATACAATTGTTAACCAAATCAATTAGATACAAAATAAAACAAAAAATACATTTCAAGCTAGAGTGAACCACCCGTTTTTCTAGTTTTATGTTTCAAAAAGTTAAAGAAACAGTAATATATTAACATTTAAATTCTTTCTGGTTGTCATACAATAAAGAAAACATCATTAACATTACCAGTAAAGAGTTAGCCAATTTCATGACTTTTTTTTATGACATATAAATGAATTAAAAAAATAAATAAATCCTTCCAAACATTCTGTAACATTAAATTTTAGAGCTGTAGAGGAGCAGAATATTAAAAAAATCAAAACATTAATTGAACCAATTTAGCAATCATGTTATTAGTTTTGATTAAATGACACAATTTAGGTCTATAATCCCAACATTAGCCCTTTAATCACCGAATAAATAGTAAGCAAAAAATAAAATATGTAGCTACTGTATCACAAACTGCCCCTCTTGCATATTATCTTTGATTAATGTTTTAAGATGCTCATTGATTATATTTATAAGGCATTTCACCCACGGCAGGTTAGGTAACAGACCACTCATACAAATCTTAAATTTTTGCAACTTGAAGTAATGCATTTTTTTTTTTACTTATTGATGCTTGTACTGCATTGAAATCATCATAAATGAACCTAACTGTCATAACTAACAGCTTTGTAGTTAAAATAAATACAGCAAGCCTTATATTTTAATAAAGGATAAGCATACAAATCATTGGCGAATGATGCAAGCAATAAAGTTGAAACGGTTTTGTATTTACGAAGGAGTCTTTTCAAAGCATGGTGGCAATTGAAAAGCAAAGTTCTATGTTTTATTTAAATTAATGCTGTTTCCATGGCTTTCATGATACCCTACCAAATTTTATTACTTTCTTAGCCCTGATAAATATATTCACTCCAGTATCACTATGGTAAGTGTGCTGGCTAGCTCTTCACATTTAAACCATGATTTAGCCTAGTATTATATATCAAATAACGTTCTTATTGCAACAAAAAATTATTGTGAATAAAATCTGAGAAAAAAAAAATCATACTAATGTGGGTACCTCTAAGTCTCTTGTAAATTATACCAAACAAGCATAACACCTTTGTCTGTGTTCACAAATTCAGTTTACTTCTTACCCATTATGGTTAAACTCCTGGCATCAAATAAAGATTATTTTTATTCAAACAGTTTCATCTCGAATCTAACCTGGCTGGTTCCCCAGTGTCATCTTCTTCTGAATAGTTAACAGTGACATCACTATAGTGGCCCAGGGACTTGGATCCGTCCAGACTCCACACACCGCCAGCGAGTGACAAAGTGGATCCATTGAATTTGGATATGACGGCCACAGGAGCTGAACACCCTCCACCCAGAGTGCGTAAGAAACTACGCTCGGCAGCAACCCGCAAGGTAGTAGACACATGTTGAAGGGGCTCCAACATTTGTAATATGGCGAAGTCATCCTCACGACATTCCACCGCAAGAGCACCTTGGCCCACAGCATACATCATGTCTTCAGCCTCCAGACTCTGGTAACAAACACAATAAATTACTACTAAGCCAAACTCACATGACTGACCCAACCAAAGTTCGCTATTAGTGTTTATAGAGACCATTTTTAAAAACAGAATAGTATTCCACTATTATTATTAATTATTATTAGCACCGCGTCTTACTACCCATTCGGGTTATATGCACTTACGCTAATGTGTAATGATAGGGTGATTGTGAGATGAAATGTAGGACCTACAGTTTAACGTGTATTCTGCTAATAAAAGAATGTCAGAAATGTATTGTGAAATTTACAGTAGAAATATTAAAGTTGTCGGTGTTTTATAAAATTTTGAGCTATAGAGAGAACAATAATTGTTACTAGAGTTGGAATGAATCCACTATTTTATGAATCCAAATCATTTTACTTTCAAAACCCGAATTTCTAATTCAAATCTGAATCTTGGAAAAATGTATGGATCTCAAAGGAAATAAAAATATAATGGCCTAATAAAAATATTTATTAGTGTTAACATCAGATTTCTTATTCATTCATTATAATTTATAATAGTCAAACAGTTAAATGTTAAATTACTGGTCTGGGGCTTGGTTGTTGAGCTGATCCTATAATTATGTTGGTTCTAAAACACACGTAAGCAGTATTAAAGCTTTTAAACAAATTTCATTTGCTAAATTGGTGGATTTTTTAAGGCTTTCGAGTCTTAACCTTGAATTTCAAATAGCCTGGATTCTAGGTATTCAAGGGTTTCACCCCTACTTTTAATGAACACAAAACATACACATTCTAAATTTAATTGTTTGATAGTTTTAACAGCTTTAATTTTAAACCAATTGAGTTAACATTTCTGTAATTTTTAATGGCAAGTAAGTTTTCTAAAGGTTATATTTTCCAGGTAATTTGCAAATATAATATATCCATTCTTGTGCCCAAACTATTGGACTAAACTTTATTCTATATTTTGTATTATAATTTCAAGATTTACCTTTTGAAAATTATATAAATCATTCTGTAAATATTTAATTAAATTATACTTATGTAAGCTAAAAATTACACACATCTTCATAGAAATAAAAACTGCTAAATATTCATCTAACCACCATTACTTCTTTGTGCATATACAAATGGTTTGAAGATAAACTGAGAAGGACAACAATAGTTTAAAATTAAAATTTGAGATACATTTTCTTCTCATCACATTTGTGTATTATTTACTGAAAATTGTATGTACCATCTCATTCCTAGTTTTATGTTATAACTATGAATCTCAAAAATAAATATTTGGAATTATCTAAAAATACTCTCGTAATGATTTAGTCACAGTGTTTTGAGTTTAAAGGTTATAACTTTTAAATGATGATGATAATATTACTAATTCATGCTCCTATAGCTATAGTTTATGCTTGTATACTTGGCTGACTCGAGCCTCCCAACCCATCCTCTCGAGCCCAGCCGCCGCTAGGACCAGCCCGTCGTATGAGTCTCCCTTGTCCAGCTTGGCCAGCCGGGTGTTAAGGTTTCCGCGCACATCCTTCACCTTTAGGTCAGGGTACTTCAAGTGCAGTTGAGATGCTCTCCTAAGTGAGCTGGTTCCTGAAAATTATTGAAACTGTTTGAAAAAGGTGTTCCTCTCTACATGGAAAAGGTTTTATTCAGCCAATGTCACAATCCTTTCAACATATTTAATTTTAGACACCAACATTATTTATGCCACAAGACATTTAATAAAAATGTTTATAAATATACAATGTTATACCTTAAAGCAGTGAGTGTAATGAACACCTGGTCACTACTACTATAATTAAACTTGTGCAAATCCTGAAATTAGGAAGAAAAAAAAATTGGGACATTAAATGTTGCCAAAACTTGAACGGGTAAAATTATTTACAGGATTTTTGGAAAAACATTAACAATATTATTTGCGTTGGTAGCTACTTGTTTTGAGGTGTCACCTCTTGTGTCAGAGTAGACTGTCGACGACCAGAAGATCAGCGTTTGAATCCCGGTATGTGTACTAAGGGGTGTGTTTCCAACATGGCTTTCCACTCTCCCTTCATGCAAATGCTGGTACACTTAGTCTAAATTAAACCTCCTTCATCCCTAACTTATTATCATATTTAGTACATATGGATATAGCCTGTACAGGCGTCAGTAGGCCTAAGATTTGGTGCATAGAAAAAATATCCATTGTTAATTTAAAGTTAAATTAACCTTATCTTCCATTAGGTATACTAATTTTTTTAGTATCTTTTATTCTACGACTACCTAGTCAAATCAGTGCAAGAATAGTATTCAAGCTTATATTCTGGTAATCTTAAAGCTGTTGATTTTCGTCATATGGCGTTGTGAGCTTAATAATCCTCCAATTAAGGTACGAGGGAGAGGTTGTGGTATGACGATAATTTACCTTGAACCTCAAGATTTTCTTCAATTTAACCTTTTCCAGAACTCCCCTTAGACTTTACATTAAACATTTCACCCCTTTCTGATTCACTCCCCACTAGTAGTGTCATGAAAATTTCCCAAAGTCATTATGTGAAGTTAATTATTAAGTTAGCTCACTTAATTACACTCATGGATATCTTGTACCAGACACTTACCTCATCACAAGTCAAGGTAAACAAGTCTTCCAATCTATTTTTAATTATTGTCATTTTATTTTTAACTGGACCCCCCCACCCCCATTATTATTTTCAACACACATATTGAAGAATCATTATAGACTCTACCATAAAATATGAGTGACTATCGACATTTTTATGAAGAATAAATTTAATTTTCAAAATAAAATATAGCCTATGTTACACGCTGATAATGTAGCTTTATAATGATGAAAGAATTTTTAAAATCGGTCCAGTAGTTTTTGAGTTTATCAATTACAAACAAAAAATCAAATCTTTCCTCTTTATAATATTAGTGTAGAAGTGTAGATTCACATCATTTTACTGCATGGTGTCCGGAAAAGCTTTTTTTTCAGGTTTTTTAGAGTCAATTTACAACTTTTCCAGCGTGTGTGTGTGTATTTTAAAAGTATATTAGAAAAATTAATTTATTAAGATTGCATCTTAATATAATATTTTATACACACACACATTCTGAAATTGTATCACTTTATGAAGGGGTTAAAGTATTTCCGGCTAAAGCAATGTGTTATTCGTTAGTGCTATCTAAGTTAGATTTCAATGAAATCTTAGTGACCCATTAAAAGGTCACCTTAAACCAGTTTAAAACTGTTTAAAACCAGTTTACAACAGTTGTGAACCACATTATTTTTTAGTTTCAACTTCTTATGATGTAAATGAATTATCACATATTTACATAATGAGACTCAACATTGGCAAAAGACACACAGTAGAGGGGTCGAAAGGCACCACGAAAATCACATTTTGTCTTTGTGATTGAAATTAATATGCTTGACTGTGATAAAAGAGATTTGTGGTTTGTATCAACTGTAAAACATTTTTTTTTTTACTATTGTAAATAAAAGTTAATATTTTTTTAAATCAATATGTAAAAATTCCAGAAATTTGATCAAATTCCCTTACTTTTCCATAAATTTTCATTTAAATTTCCCTGTTTTCAAGGTCAATGGACACACTTTTCTATTTGAAAGAAAAACTCTCTAAGTTTACCTATGACACTTCCTTTAGGCAATGTGGCAAGAGTTTTCCCTTTATGTTTAGCATGAAGAACCACAGCATCTCTGGCATCTTCTCTCCTGCGGGTAAAAAATGGAATGTTATTAAACACTTTTTATTTAGCAAATAAAAAATAATAAAAATAAATAATGCTAAAAATGGCCAGTAATATTTTTTTTCTGTATTTTTCCAGCGCACTTAATAAGCCATTCAGGTCATAAGTATACATTAATTATGCTAATTGGATAAGGATGAGGAAGATGGAAATGCAACCAAATTTTGGTGGAGGAAGAGAGAGAAACCATTTAGGGAAAATCACCCTCAATGCATCTAATTGGGACTTGAATCTGAGCTAATTAAGACACATTACGCCTTGCAACCACAGATGTTGATATAAATGCTGTTAAAGTGCTAATAAAACAGAGAGAAAACATTTCATAGTCAACTAAGGCACGTTTAACATATATATATATATATATATATATTTTAACATTTTTAATAATCTAATGAGGACTGTTTAAGATTATTTATAATAGAATTCAATTTTTAATAAATTAGCACAATTTGTACAACTTAAACATGAAAGACATATACATATACACATACATAATACAATATTAATATAGGCATTATAATTTAATTCATATATAAAAGATTGGTAATAATAATTACAAGTTATGATATATTATAATAAAAATATTATTATAATATATCATAACTTGTAATTATAATACCTATATTAATATTGTATTACATTATATATCTTTCATGTTAAATTAGCACAATTTGTATAACGTTACTAAAAATTGAATTCTATTATAAATAATTGATGTTATAGTTAAAAGAATCTAAAGAGCCATTTGTCAAAATAAAGTTTCAAAACATTCTTATTGGTTAAATAAAATTACTAACACTATAAAGTTGACTATAAGCATGAAAGTATTGGAAGTTTCTGATAAAATGCTAGAGTGAAGTGCCGGTAAACATTATCTACTGTTTATCTAACATTATTCCATCATACCTTAGGGTGGACATTATATACCACGTAATTGTTGGAACTAAAAGATATTCACTCAATGAAATGTTCAGACCTGCTTCGGTGGCTGCATAGTCTAAGGCGTCACTCTAGCAATAGACTAGACTGCCGATGATAGGGAGATTGGGGTTCAAATTCCGGTCAGGTGTACTAAGGATGGTTTTTCCCTCTCCCTTTATGTAAATATGATCACACTTCCTTTAAATTCAAAGTTCCTCATCCCTAGATCATTAGCGTAACTAGTACGTATAACTTGAACAGGTAGTAGATGTTGCTATTAAAATCTCCATCGCAAGCAGTATGCATTGATTTCACTGGCTATATAGTCTCAGGGTGGATACAAAACATATTTTACAAAATTCCCCGACTTTTCCAGGTTTTCCAGGCAACATTTTTCAATTTTCCCTGACTACTTTTTTCTAGTTTAAAAGGTGGATGTTAACTTGTTTTACTTATTATTGATCACATATTAAAAAAAGTTTGTATCTACTAAAAATAAACGGTTTTATCAATTATTTTAACAATCAGAATGTTATTTTATTTAGGTATTATTAACTTTTATTTTAATGTTTGGTTGCAAAATTAATGGGATATTTTAGACATATTTTTAATTCCCTGACTTTTCCTTATTTTTAGTTAAATTCCCTGAAATTTCCCTGTTTTCCCTGTCATCCAAAAATTCCCTGACTTTTCCAGGTTTTCCCTGTCTTCCCTGTTTGTAGCCACCATGAGTTTGTATTAATATTCCACATATGAACAAATATCTTACTTGCACACTGCACCTATACACATGCCATCAGGAAGAGTGGTAGGCAAGTCTTTCAATGAATGGACAACCAAATCAACATCTTGTTGTTCCAAAGCTATTTCCAGTTCTTTAGTGAACAAACTCTTCTCTCCAATTTTAGGAAGAGGTTTATCCAGAATCTGGTCTCCTATGGTTGTCATAGTCACTGGAAAGTATTTCAGTTTTGAACGTTAATATAATTTATAACAGGATACCTACACACAATAATCTAACACAATGGTTCTCAAACTCCTTAGTCACACAGACCTTCTAACTAGGGGACAGCTTATTCGCAGACCCCTTTGTGTAGGATAAATGATTAAAAAAGTGATAATCATATATTTATAATGTGTTATAGGAATAAATGAGTAATAATATATGTTTAATGTAAATATTATTACAATATAAATTAAAATAAAATAAATGTAAGTATTATATTTGCACATTTTAAAAGTTATTAATTTTTTAACAAATGTAAAAAGAATTACAATAAATATGAAAATAAAATATATATCATATTGGTACAGTACATTTAGAATCACCTATAATTTATATGAATAATAGAACTGCTTGTGCGACTAGAATATGAGTTAAATGTGTAGCGATTTTAAGCAGTGAAATCCTCAAGTTTCATTTCACACCAAGAAAATTTCATTTCACATTTTTTCATAACACAAAGAGCTGAAAAGGCTTGCTCGCACAAATAAGTTGTTGGGAAAGGCATACAAGGTTTAAGATCTTAAGCGTATAACCCGAACGGATAGTAAGACGTTGTGCTAAATAATAATAATAATAATAATAATAATAATTTAAGATCTTTTTCTGAAAGTTCTTTGTGCTGGTTGAAAAGAAAACTAGGCTAATATAGAAGTGAATTTCCAAATGTTCCTCTCAAAGATGTGGGCACAAGGGAAAAGACCCCCACTTTTAGACCTTTTTTTCTCACCGGGCTTATGGCATCTCATTGTGCGCTTTATCCTTTTATTTATAGTTTTATAAGACCTATATATATAAAAAGGTATGTCATGGATTCCCTGGAATATCTTGTGGACCTCCTGCACAAGCCTCAGGGACCCCTGAGGGTCTGCAGACCCCACTTTGAGAATCTCTGATCAAACACATTAGAATGCATATATGTGCACACTAATAATAATGCTTTAAATGCTCATCCAAACTGAAAGTGGTGAATTAATAACAAAAATTTCTAAATTAGCTCATCTCTAAAGTTGAGGTTTTTTTTTTCAAAGGCATAAATTATTTTCATAAAATATTATCAGAAGGGTATTTTAAGAGTATGATAACATCACATAGTTTTGAGATAGAATGCCATACATAATACGTACAAATATAGTCATAAAATAATAATTACACAAATGTTTTAGTTCAACCTTCTATAAAATAATGTAATAATAATAATAATATGGTATGTATCAAGTCTCTTATTGACAATGGATAAACACTATTTTTAACTTTATCTGTATTAATTTATTATGATAATAAACTATGAATAAAACAGTGTTATATTTTAAATAAACTTGTTTCTCTTACGTGTATATGATTATATATATATATTCCATTTACCGTAGGAATTGACTTCTGAAAGGCCTTTTCCCTACCATAAATCTACTACATAGTAGGATATTGGTAGGAGAAAAGACCTTTCAGAGAGTAATTCCTACCGTGAATGGAATATACTGGGAGTTGCATATTTTGCAACAAAATTATTCACGAATCAAATTAAATCTTTTGCTTAATAAGTCAAATCAATTCCGAATCAAATATCATGCCTTGGCCAGATTTTGAATAAAATACTTTTAATGAGAATGTTTCCTAACTTAATTTGAATGAAATATTTTAAAATATTAAAGATTTTACTTTTATACTAAAATTTTTAGATTAAATTTTATCAAATTTGAATCAAAGATATATTTGGATTTGAAATTGTGAATTTGATAAAACATTTCAAAAATTAAGATTATTAATCAAATGCTAATCTTAGTTGGGGTTCCCAAATTGTATGATATTAAAATGAGTAGGATACACCTCACACAAAGAAAGTTAATTTTTTTTAGTTAAAAATATGATGAAACATATTTTATGAATATGAGTGTTTGGGGCTTGTATATGTGTTTATTGTTTTATTTTGAACTATGTTTACTGTGTTGTTTTGGCACCAAGAAACTTGGTTGGCGTCTGTTGTGCTATCTGATAACGGGATCGAGCGCGCGCGCATTACTGGTGGTGGGCAGCAAGTCTCGCTTCCACTTGTGTCTAACATCTCAATCGACAGATTTCTGACCTCTGCAGATGCAGCTTGTAGCGTTGAGATTAATGGCTTCTCTGATAGCTCTGAGAATGGTTATGCAGCTGTTGTGTACCTCCGGGTTATTTCCTCTGGCACAATAAAGGTGCGACTCTTGCTCGCTAAATCAAAAGTAGCACCCATAAAACAAGTGTCACTTCCTCGCTTGGAACTATGCGCGGCGTTACTCTTGGCACGCATGTTACACTTGCTAATGGAAACCTACTCCTTCTTGAAAATTGACAAGGTCTACGCCTGGACAGACTCTACAATCACATTGGCCTGGATCCAATCTTCATCCCACCTGTGGAAAACATTTGTTGCCAATCGTGTGAGTAAGATCCAAGATCTCACTTCCCCCGAATGGTGGCACCATGTACCTTCAGAGCAAAACCCAGCTGATTGTGCCTCTCGTGGGTTGTTTCCCTCTCAGCTTGTTGAGCACCCACTTTGGTGGGCAGGACCCTTGTGGCTTATGGAGGATTCAACCAATTGGCCACAACCTAAAGAATTGCCTCGCTTAGCTGAACCTATTGAAGAAAGCAAAACCCTCACTCTGACTACAGTCGCCCCTGAACCCAACATTCTGGACCTGTTAGATAAGTTTTCGTCCTTATCAAAAATAAGACGTATAACAGCGTATTGCTTTCGTTTTGTTTGTGCTTCTCGCCCTGGACGTGTCGCACCCACTGGACCCGTGCAAGTTGATGAACTCCACAAGGCTCTGTTATTTTGGGTCAAACAAACCCAAAAGATCGACTTTGCTGATGATATTGCTCGTATTGTCAAAAATCAACCTTGTTCGTCCTCAGTACAAAGGCTAAATCCCTTTCTCGATTCTGCTGGTGTTTTAAGAGTCGGCGGCCGCCTTCAACGATCCAATCTGCCCTTTGAAGAAAAACATCCTATCCTACTCCCGAAGCGGAGTCGTCTCGTGGAACTTCTAATTGACCAACTACACGTTGATCATCTACATCCAGGACCACACAACTTGCAGTCCTTACTTCAGCGTGAATTCTGGATAATTGATGCACGAAACACAATCAGATTGCGGCTACGCAAATGTCTAAAATGTTTCAAGTTTCGTCCTACCTTATTGACACCAGCTATGGGAAGTCTCCCAGCAGCTCGTGTTTGTCAAGCCAAACCCTTTCTGAAGACAGGTGTCGACTATGGAGGTCCATTCACAATCACAATGGCTCGAGTACGCAAACCTAGAACCTGTTTGGCCTATATTTGCCTATTTGTCTGCTTCTCCACGAAGGCCATTCACCTAGAACTGGCGTCAGACTTATCAACTGAAGCCTTTCTTGCGGCATTTCGTCGTTTTATCGCACGTCGAGGACATTGCTCGGATATGTTCAGTGACTGCGGAACTAATTTTGTTGGTGCTAATAGACAGCTCTCCACTCTTCAAAGGTTTCTCACAGATTCTGGCAACAATGAAGTTTTTAGTAGGCAGCTCGTTGACCATAACATCACCTGGCACTTTAATCCCCCCGCAACTCCACATTTTGGAGGACTTTGGGAAGCAGGGATACGATCAGTCAAGTCATTGCTCCTCAAAACTATTGGCTCTCAGATCCTAACTTATGAAGAGCTGTACACTGTCTTGACACAAATTGAAGTCACTCTCAATTCACGACCACTTTGTGCTTTATCAGCAGATCCCAGCGATTTGTCATCACTAACCCCAAGTCACTTCTTAACCTTGGGACCACCACAGATACTATCAGAGTCTGATGTCACCGCCACTCCAGTCAATCGTCTGGCGAGATGGAGCCTGCTTCAGCAAATCCACCAATCTTTCTGGAAGCGTTGGCATCAAGACTACCTCCATCAACTCCAGCCCAAAGCCAAGTGGAGTCATCCACAAGACAACCTTCAGGAAGGGGTCCTAGTCCTCATCAAGGAACCAAACCTGCCTCCACTACGTTGGCGACTAGGACGTGTGGCGAAAACATTCCCTGGGCTCGACGGCATAGTGCGTGTCGCTCAAGTCCGTACTGCACTAGGTGTCCTCATCAGACCAGTGGTGAAATTGTCTCCCCTCCCCTCAAACTAATTGAAATACAAGTATTTCAAGGGGGGCGGGATGTTTGGGGCTTGTATATGTGTATATTGTTTTATTTTGAACTATGTTTACTGTGTTGTTTTGGCGCCAAGAAACTTGGTTGGCGTCTGTTGTGCTATCTGGTAATGGGATTGAGCGCGCGCACATTACTGGTGGTGGGCAGCGAGTCTCACTTTGGATGTCGTCATGTGTATATCTTAGTGTCGTTTATTAAATAAACATTTTCATGGTTGTGAATACTAAACTATACAGTCCACTTCCTACCAAACAATGAGTGTAACTAATTAATACTTGTCATGTTAATGTAATTATCATTATCAGTCCATTACATCACTATTTGTGAAATTATATCTACAAGAATCATCACATATTAACACATAAAAAATATATACCTGTTTTATTTTCAATTTAAACACAAGTGAAGCATAATATACCAATTTGTTTCAATCCAGAGAGCCTAATGTGCTTTCATTATGTTTTACACAAACGGTGGGGGATGGGGGG
>CABEEJ010000369.1:148721-218332 GCA_901482245.1 Timema douglasi | reverse complement strand
GGGGTACAAACTTGGAAAAACTAAAGAGTACTAGAGATATTTCTAAAAACCCCATAAAAACTCGAAGAAAAGAAAGAAGGGCTGGTAAATCTTATCTTAGTTTGATTCAAATTTGGATTAAAATGTCAAAGCTTTGCACACAATTAAAAAACACAAGTAGACAAATGTCAAAACAAATCAAAGAGACTTACAATAAAAAAGGCTTTCATGTCAATTGTGCATGGTGTTAAATTTGAAAATAAGACACAAAAATCAAAGCAGCGACAGATAAAGGCTTCTTTGTTAATGCTTTATAAGTGATTTCAAATCAATGAGTAAGTTGGGATATCAAATGGAGCACTGTAGACTTTAGTTGAATAATATAGTGAAAGGAATTAAATTGTAATTTAACTACAGTCGAACTTTGCAGCAAAAGGGTTAAAATAAATCGCTTCATTGGAGGGACAAGTTTTGTATCTTAGTGAACTAATTTGACTTATGTTTTTTGAGTGATTATTAAATTAACTCAGCAGGAAACGGCACAGTCTATAATTACATTTGAAAAGTTTTAGGATAAATCTTATGTAAGCTCTAAAAAATCTTCTGGGAGTTTTGGACAACATCATGCACTATGTTTAGAATAAGGAAGTCACAATATGTCAAGTCAAGCCACTATCACTTAAGATTGAGCGCATCTTTTTTTTTTAATTCCCAAAGTGTTAGTACCAGTTGGGATTAAAAATCTTAATGGAGTAGAAATAAGGAATGTAGAATTTTATAGGAAATGTAGCTACATTTGTGTGTAGGGAGAATGTGAAACTATCACCCTCAATACACTTTTATCAGGATTCGAACCCCAATCTCCCTGTAACTGGTAATCCAGTCTAACACAAGAATGGCGTGTTTCAATACCTATTAATTAATGCTAATACTATTATGAAACGTTATAAAAATGTGCAGCCAAAAATGTTTATATTTTCGAAAAATACCTTCTTAGCGGGTTATTTTTGTATCTGCAGTACTTTTAGATGTATGTAAGTCAAATCTGCCCAATGGATTAGTACTGAGAAAAGCTACGAGTATGCTCCTAATTTCACCATACACCACTTTAATAAATGTATGGCGAGATAGTAAATCAACAATGACTTTCAAAAATATTAATGATAACACTAATTTTATCTAATTTAGATGAAGTCAAAGTACAATCATTACTACATTAATTTAAGTAATATTACAAGTCACGATGATTTATGACAAAGGATATAGATGAAACCATGAATGTTTAATTTTAGTCTAGTAAAATAATGTGGAATTCGTATACATGGCTTTGATAACCTTTAGTATTTTTAATTGCAGCAACAATCTTTCATTATTTATTCCGAAACGAGAAAAATCATCCTATTAGAGAAAATATAGCCATTAGAAATGCTGGTTTGGTAGTTTTTCATCCCAAACTCTGACTTGGGAAGGCAGTGTTCAGTCTTGCCTAGGTGCAGTTTGACAGTGACTTTTTTTAATATCTAGAGATTTATTATTAGAGATAATTATGATTATCAGTACAATTACTGAGCTTTAGTGAAAATTCACATTAATAGCAGATAGAGGAGTTTTAGAATTGATATGTTTAAAGGATTATCTTCAAACAACTCCACTATATTAACAATGAGGTGGGCCAAGGTGTAGACCAAACACATTAAATTGTAGAGTTTTTGCCCTGTGGCAGGCAGGGGGCAAAGAAATTTGAAATAAAAAGGAAGAAAGGTAAAATAAAATATATAAGAGGGAAGGGAAGTTTCTCCCTTCATTTAGCGTCTGTAATTTCATGTATTCACTTGTCAGGTCATGAGATATGCTGAAGACCACTGACCCCGTCCGCTAAATAGAACTGTCAAATCCAAAATATTTTCAATAGTAGCCTACTTGTCATAAGACATGTATCTTTCAATTAAATTGCTTGGTTCATTATATATATTTATTTTCAGCGTGGCGTGGTTATTGATCATAATGACTTATTATTAACATATGATAAATTTGTAATTTTATAGGGAATTAAAAATGTTCTAGAGTTATTTTCATTCAATCGCAATAATGAAATATAAATATTTGGAGCAATAACTAGGATTACACTGATCAATCTTCCCCATTTTAAAAATCTTGGTTCATGCTATCAATAAAAAATAATAAAAAAATAATAAGGATAAAAAAAAATTGGCAGATTTAGGGGTCATAAAAATAGAATTTAAATGTTTTTCAAAAAGCTACAACAGGCCTAGCCAGCTGGTAGTAGAAAAATATATGACTTTAATAAAAAACTGACCCAGAGCATAGGCTGGAAACAGTAGGCCCTAATAGATGTAAGTAAATATTTAAAAAAATTAAAAATTAAAATTTTTGAAAAAATGCTCATTTTATGTGGCTAAATTACCACCACATTAAAAATGTATCCATCTTCACATATTAAGTAATTTGGTTTTATTTTCATTATGTAACCAGTGGTTCAAAATGTCTAAATGTTTATTTAAAATAAAACTTCAGCATCTATTTCATAAATTTCTACTTATTTAATCGGCTATATTCTTCACCCCCACCATTAATTAATTAAATCCTAAAAGCTCTAAGGAATCAACTGACTGCCATGGACAATATTTAAAGAAGAATATGGAGAGAAGACTGGTTCGATCTTCGACTGGGTACAATAAATATCACTGTAGCAAAACATTTTAATATACTGTAGTTAACAGCATGGCCTTGGTTTAGCATTGGCAACTACTAATTTGGAGTTCTAATATTGACCTGAGGTCATATGAATACAACGAGTGAAAAATATGCTATGTCCAACTATTAATATTCAAGAGACTTTTTAAAGGTTTGGGAGTGAGACTATATTAAATATATTAAGTCCAAAAAAAAACTCAATACACTTAATATGTATAATGTTTTTTTATCCACTCTTGTGTCCATGTGATGGTATCACTTGAAGACTAAGAAACAGAAGACATTTATGTCCGCACAAAACTTAGACTTAGCACAGTATTCTTCTACACACTTTAGCCGATAATGTATTTGATGGTCAATTGTTCAATATTTAATGAGTGTAGGCTACACATCATGCATATTAATCATAGATGTTGTGTAATATCATGATCAATGAAATAAACAACTTTCAAAATTATCCAACTGCCTAAATTGATAAAACAAAAAATAAATTAAATTAATACTTATCAATAGCTTACAAAATGAACTGCTCCAGGCTCAATTAGTTTAGATTTTATTTATGAGTGATTAACACAAGAAACTTTGATCCTACAAGGATATGAACCAAATTATCTTTGATTTGGTTTAGCTGGTTTAAACCTCAAATTAGTGATTTTGTATTTATATAATTTAGGTTAGTTCTATTTATTTTTAGATTAAAAAAATCTTGGCTTAAATAATTAACTATACAAAACTAGTAGGAAATGGTTCCAGGATAATTAACTATACAACATTACCCGTATTAGAAAATTGTTCCAGAATAATTAACTATAGAAAATTGGTAGGAAATGGTTCCAGACTAATTAACTATACAAAACTAGTAGGAAATGGTTTCAGGATAATTAACTATACAACATTACCCGTATTAGAAAATTGTTCAAGAATAATTAACTATAGAAAATTGGTAGGAAATGGTTCCAGACTAATTAACTATACAAAACTAGTAGGAAATGGTTCCAGAATAATTAACTATACAACACTAGTAAGAAATGGTTCCAGAATAATTAACTATAAAACACTAGTAAGAAATGGTTCCAGAATAATTAACTATACATCACTAGTAAGAAATGGTTCCAGAATAATTAAATATACAACAATAGTAGGACATGGTTCCAAAATTTCAAAATTTGTTTATCATCAAACTCTTAACTAAGTGCCTACCAGAACAATTTTCTTTTTAATTTAATGTAGCCTCTACCTATTTAAATGAAAGTTAATACTAAGCTAGTACAGCCATTAAGAGTACAAGAGCAAAATCGCCCCCATTTACAAAAACTCACAATATCTCAGCTATCAAAATTGACACCATCTGTTAGAAGCTATAGTTTCTAAGATCCTATTGTTGCATTGAAACAAGGATTTAGTTTAAGACTGTTTGGAAGTAGAATATCAACTAATTTAATTAATTTAATTATTGGTTGATAAAATAAATAATACTTTTGTTTTTGAAAAAATCATAATAAAAATATAATATTTCATCCTTCAACTTTTATGGCATGCTCCCAAAAAAACTGTTGAGAATGCATAAGTTCCTTTTATTTGATATATTTTGAAAGGAGCTTGCTTGAAACAAATAAGTAATTATATAATAAACATATAAATTGGGAACAAAATTATTTTTTAGTTAGAACTTATTTTCCCATTATTTAAAGGTTGATATATTTTGTTTTGATGTACAAAAACATGTTTCGATTATTTTCCTATAATCATTCAGGCTTTAGTGGACCAAATCACTTTTTGCATTAAACCTATATACATTATTTATTTGCTCTCTTTTGACCTTTGGGTAGATTATCATAGTGGGTCAATAAATAATCTAAGTCTTTTTTTTCAAGTATCTGTTCGCACAATCTCATAAAATCTTCCAACAGTAGTCCACATGAAATGTTGAGATATTTACATTGGTAATATTATAGTGGGGATCCATAGGTTATTATTATCTATTTTTGAGGAACTTTCCAAGCCATGTATAGGCCTACACTTTACATACCAATAAACTTGGCACAATATGTTTGAGAGCATACATACAGCCCCATGGCTTCTTTGGTGCTGACTGACAGCTCACAGCTGACTTCTGACAGTCAACATATAGGTATATACCTAAATTTTGACTGTCAAAAGTGACAGCTGCTAAACATATGTTTTTGCAGATCATATGGTTTGGCGTAGGGATACATAATTTGGTCTGGTAACTTTTCAAAGCCATCAGCTGTGAGCTATCAGTCAGCGCCATTTAAGTCATAGGGCTACTGTACATACATGCATATATACATACATACATAGGCCTACATACAGCTTAAAAAACAACTCTGTACTTAATCCATCCTCACTAGCTTGCCCTACACTTACCTATCCTTGAATACTCCCTTCGCTTCAACAACATCCTGACACCGAGTCATACATGCTCTTTCATTCTTAAAACTCTTTTCGTTTCTCTTTTTCCACACATTCGTCTACAACATTATGCCACATCGTACATGGCCTACCCCTTCCTTTTGAGTCATACTCTCTTCCATCAGATATTTGCTTCATCACTTGATCCACACTCATCCTCTCAACATGGCCAAACCAACTTAAGACACTTCTTTCACATTGACCTATTGGTATTCCTTTTAAACAGCACTCCTTTCAAACCTCCTTCATTACTGACTCTGTCCATATGAGTTTTCCCACATACATTTCTTAGATATCTCATTCCAACAGCATTCTCCTCGCTCCTAACCCACACTTCGCAATACTACTTTATTATGTGCAATATTACACATACATCCAACTACTTTCCAAGATGCATTCACCCGTTTGTCGATTTCATCATCTATCCTCCCATTTTTACAGAACATTCTGCCCAGATACACAAAAGTCATCACTTGTTCTAACAGTTTTCCATTTATACTAAGCTGACAACCATTTCCTGTTTTGTCCTTACCAAAAACCGTCACCTTAGTTTTGGAGACATTTATATGAAAATCCATTCTGCCTGTTGTCACATTCAAACGATTTTTGAGAATATGGATAGAGTATGACTTTCACGACCATTAAAATTACAATATAAGCCTACATAAGAAACTAATTCTCAACTTACCTAATTCAAACGTTTTGTTTGGATAGAGTCCTTTAAGAATAGATACTATGTGGTTGGTCTGAATAAGAGCAAGCTGAAAAACAAAGTTTTTTAAAAATAGTAATGTAATGAAACATTATGTATTGTGTTTGGATTAATTGATTCAGTACTTATCTGAAGCTAAGCCCTAAAATATTCAAAAATGCACAATTTGTTTGTATTTAAAACTCACTATATATTGGATATATGGTTTTATTTGGGTGACACACACATACAAATATATATATATATATAATTTTATCCTTAAACAACACAAACAACTTAATTTTTTCTTATCTCAGACTAAAAACCTGTACAAACCTGTACCATGGTCAGAAAAAAATGTTTTACTGCAAAGTATTTCAAGCGAGCTTATCAATAGCGCAAGAACCGGAAATATTAATGAAGGCCAAAAATAAATAATAATATTCATATTTAAATGTTAATTGTAATAGGTAACTTTTGGAAAAGACAAAAACAAATTTATTAATCATTAATGCTTAGTTTTAACACTTGATCGATTACTTATGAGCCATAAAAGCTGTAAATCATGAGAATATATACCTAGGTCAAAATTGTAATTACGTTTTACTAAAAAAAATTACACACATTACAACTACCAGATATGATTTAATTTCTACAAGCATTTTTGTAGGTGGAAAAGAGAGTTATGATCCTCATCCCCTTACCCCTTTTGCTAAACTACCATTAATATGAATATTCTATAATCATGATAACCATCGCCTAGATGTGATGGGCATCTGCAACAATCAACTCAACCAATATGTAGCCACACATAAAAAAAACCACGCTTTGGTGGCCAACTGGTCTAAGGCGTCACTCTTACACTTCCAGTCAGGCGTACTGAAGGTGGTCTTCATAAATTGTTTTCCACTCTTCCTCAATGCAAATGAAGGTACATTTCCTCTAAATTCAACCTTCCTTATCACTAAAAACTTAAGTGATATATGTGTGTGTTACCCAGTAGTAAGATTAAGTGCTAATTTATATAAAAAGAGCAGTTTTAGCCAACTTATAGCTATCTCTAAGGTCAAACATTTTCTAGAGTGAAAGTCTGTAAATAGGGACATAACTAAACAAGGACCACTTCAGATATTTTGGATAGGAGTCTAATTTTAAATTATTTTCCAGAGTCATGTCTTCAAACCTCCTCTTTGACTTGGGGAACAATTTTATTTTTTAAC
Source organism: Timema douglasi (assembly GCA_901482245.1). Lineage (NCBI taxonomy): Eukaryota > Metazoa > Arthropoda > Insecta > Phasmatodea > Timematidae > Timema > Timema douglasi. Next base: position 211,294 of record CABEEJ010000369.1, on the reverse strand, counting down.
TTTTTCCAGCCCGCTCTGTGGCCATATGGTCTAACACGCTACTCTCGCAGTAGACTAAACTGCCAATGATAGGGAGATTGAGGTTTGAATCTTGGTTGGGTGTACTCAGGGTGGTTTTTCCAAAACAGTTTTCCACTCTCCCTTCATGAAACTGTGGGTACACTTCCTTTAAGTATAGCCCTACTAATCCATAAAACCACTAGTGTAACTAGTACATAAGCACACAGCCAAAACAGGCAGTAAGATGCAGTGCTTAAAAAGAACTGTTTCTAGTAACTTACCCTCTCATTATACAAATAAGGTTTTGCCACCACTGGGTGTAACACATTTTGCCTACCCAATACCCCTAAGCTCACCTACTCTCTACTCGTGGCTGAGCATACATCACAAGTGGAATAATGACTTTGAGCCAGACCTTAATAAAAGTTTGAAAAGGATGTAAAGTAGCTGCATAGTTGTATCCTGAAATCCCACAAAAGGAGATGCTTGGGATTTTTTTTAACAAAGACCCATTTTAATATTTAAAATGGAACTAGGAATTGAAAAGGATGAATATTAGGATAAGAGAAGAAGGTAAAATTAATTCAAACGTGTCATCTTGAAATAGGAATAATATGAAAGGTTGATTATTTATCAAAACAAGATTTATATCTAGCCTAAGTAATTACTAGATCTGAGAACTCGCATAAATGTTTATCCACATAAACAGATCTAGGTCTGTATGTTCAAAACTAATTTAAAGTGTAAAGCTCAAAGCCTTCAGCAAAAACAATTAGCTTACCTTGTAAAACACATTTTGAACCTCATTTGGCTACTACTTAAAGTAAAATTATTACATTTCACATAACTTGGAACCTCACAAAGTGAGAAATTATATAAAATATGGTGTAGATATTATAACATATATCTATTTTAGTGCTCAATAATAAATATTTTAAGAATATTTACAACCAATTTCAAATTAATAAAACATGATCGAGGTCGCCATTATTTTTTTAACATAAAATTTCTGGTTTTCCATAAGGAATTTACCTTTTTTTACTGACCATTTATTTAGGTAGGCCTACCTACTATAGTAGTATAGAGGAATGTAATTTAATTTTCTATATAATTGAATTGTGTGAAGTCATGTAATTTGTGGTTAGGACAGAGTGATTTGACCTTGATAAGAATATGCTCATGAACTTTGTTACATAACTCAATGTTTGGGCGATGAACGGGTGAAGGATATGGGGAGATATAAGACATGACGTGGTGTTCAAATCAGTGCGCTTAGGCTAGTTCTTTAGTTCACTTTTCCTTCATCCAAAGGTCTACTGTTTGAAGTTTGCAGTTGAATATCTTGAATTCAAAATTATTCTAATTTTGTTGTTGTTGTTGTGAAATTCCTTCTGTTTTCACAGTTTTTCACAGTTATCTTGATAGGTGTGTGGAACCCTTGTTTACCAACACATGAGAGATTTGGTTTTTTTAGGTCGTGATAGTTTAAATGAATAGGCCTAAATACCTATTTTACTTTTAAAAGCTTATTGTGCGCTAAAATAGATTATTGTATGCTAAAATATATATTAGTGAGCACTAAAATAGATATGTGCTTAAATATCTACACAATTTTTATATAATTTCTCACTTTGTGAGATTCCAAGTTCCATTAAGAGGTGTAATAGTTTTACTTTAAGTAGCCTACCGATGATATTCAAAATATGTTTGACATGATAAGCTAATTGCTTGTTATTTGTTTTTAATCCTATGAAACAATTATTTGTTTGTTTACTGAACCCTGGAAGCATGTGTATTATAAATAAAAAACAAATTTTCAAAAGTTCTTAAGACAATCAAAAAGTGCTATTTTCACGTGATGTGTGATAGAGCCTTTTTTTTTGGTACTATATAAAGCCCCATCTTACAGACTTTTTATTCCTAAGGTGCGTAGCATTCCGTAAGAGATAGACTCCACACTGACAGATTGCATTGTCTACAGAGTCCTTATCCTTAATATCTTAGTCCTTATCACTCTGTAGAAGTTGACTCATCCTTAACTTTCTAGGGACTAGTCGATACGGACTGCTAAGGACACCAAAGTAAGCGTGGGATCGCATTGAAATGAAAGCACCAATTATTCCTTCACTAGCTAGCTCATGTTTTAAATATATTTTTTGAAAATAAACTCAACCTACCTTTCAAATGTAGCTTAAGCTCCTATCCCTTGTGTTATTAATTGTTCAAATGTGATACTCGCACCTAGCTCTAAGCAATTTTCTTTTGAAGAGTTTAATTGTAATTGGACAATGTTTCCAACTTTCTCATTGGTTCACATAGTCACATGAAAACGAATACAGACACACAGACAGACAGATGGGGCTTAACAAATAACAAAGGGTTCTGACTTTCACTTCACAAAAAGTGTACTATCCCCTCTACCCAAAGTCGATCCTAACCTTAACATGTTAACATTAAGGTTACTGTAAGTTTGTATTATTTTGTTTTAGCAAAAAATTATAAACACTTGTGGTTAATATAATTTAATTTTTATGACTTGGTTATCTTCAGTTAGCTATTAGGCGGCAAGTCATTATTTCATTGAGATGACTCAGGAATACGAATTATATAATCAATGTTTACTTTATATTCTCGACTGGTCTATAATACTAAAACTAGGTATTTAAGCTCTTACCTGACTTTTCCTGGATCCAACTTTAATTAAGTCTATATTTTCATCCATTGCGTTATTTCAAAATAATTTATGAAAGTAATAATTCACCAAGGTTCAATGCTAATGGGTTACCAACACTTTCTCTTTCTAAGAACGTACCAGAAAAACCAATAACTTATTATTTTAAAGAATGTATACAGGTTTTAAATTCTTAAAATGAGAAAATAAATATTCTTTAAGTAACTAATAAGTTTAAAAAAACACAATTACTGACACTGCAGTAGATTGTGTTGATTTATGTTAAAACCTTGAAGTGCAAATACACTCTGTCATCACCTTGCCATGACGTAAGGTAACAAACTAACACAAGACGAAACTTCGCTAGGAGCAGCTGAAAACTGAGTACATGACATGAATAGGGACAAAGTCACAGATAGGGAAACCAGAAGAAATTTAGTGAAAATTTATATTGATAATAGCATGTGCGCATGCGCAATTTTATTATCTCATATTGTCATCTCGTACATGCTCATTCTATTCGACACACTTTTTTCTTTCTTTCTTTCTTCAATGCCACTGAAGATATTGTCTTCAATAAGCCAAGAGCACTTGTATTTGATTTACTCCCGATTCCACTTTCTTTATTTTCTTATTAGATCACTCCAGTTCTGACCCAACTAACCTAGCTATATCTCACCACAAATTTCGTCTACAAAATAACCGGGAAGACATTTTGTTCGTCTCTACACCGACATATTTATATTTAGAAGGAAATTGTACATCCTCTTGTACAAAGTAACGTTGTCTGAGCGTAATTCATTAACTAAAGAAAAGTCTATAATATAATTAAGAATGTAATTTCCCCGAGCCAACTGATGTACAGGGCAGATCATAAATATATGTTCTAATGTTTCCGGAACGTGGCAAACCACACAATGCGAGGACGGTATTTTACGCATCAAATAAAGTCGGTCTTTCGTGTAGGCGTACCCGAACCGAAGGTGGATTATTGTACAAATAAATTTTCGAGTGCCCTTAACTCTTGAAAACCATGATGTAACTAATTTTGTACCAAAAACCCCATGGTACCATTTTGCCTTCTGCTGGCATGTGATATCCCACCATTCGCTCCATTTAATCCGACTTTTGTGTTTTACCCTGTGTATAAAGTCACTATACGGTAGCGGGATTTCCTGTACAATAGAAAATAAATTTACACTAGATGCCAAACTATCTACTCTATCATTACCCATTACACCCACGTGATAAGGAATCCATTGCTACCAGAATTCTTAGCCCCTAACTCGTAGAGAGGCGTACTCTTCGAGTATTTGAATTATCAATGGGTGTGATGGAGGGCTTGACAAGCTACTTATAGACTCCAAAGCACTATGGGAGTCGCATAATATCACTACAAGCTGCGGTCGTAAATATAAGCTATATTTCAATGCCTGTAGGATAGCAAATAATTTCGCTGTAAATATTGATGCATTGGATTGTAGTCTATATGACTGACCATAATTAGTATTCTGTTCAATTGGATGGGTAACTCTTTTTATTCCTGAATCAGGAATAGATACCATCACTGGTATATCCCAGAGGGCATCATGCCCCCTAGTGATACACTTTACCGAATACGGAAGAGAAAAAATATATTGACGGAGTTCATTCAAACCCAGAAAATTATCCACCAGAGAAGGGCATGTTTTGTTTAACCAATATTGTTTTCGACAAACTTGCACTTGTTTTCAGATAATATTCTGATGGAGGGTTGTGCAAATTCAGATCAATCACCCCTAGATAGATATTTAAATCTAGACGTTAATATTTACATGGTAGCCGCTCTACCCACTAAGCTGCCACTATCCAAACTCGCTCACTTGCGAGAACTAGGTTCCGGATAGCTAAGTATGTATAGCAGTTGGAGCGTAAAATAAGATGGCTAGGATTCAAATCCTTGTCTGAATTAATTTCTCTAAATTTACAAGATACAATTAATACTACTAAATTATTCCCTGAGTTTGGTTGGAAGAACAGTAGAGAGAATTTAAACATATTTCGTTGCACCCAACATTGATAAAATTTCACTTTATTATTTGTGTTATTTATCTGATTACCAAACCCTTCCTTCACCTCTGACAAGACATCTTGTGAATGTGGGGAATGCCTGGTCACCACCGTGGTTCGGATTCCACGTTAAACTGTAGGTCCTTCATTTCATCTCACAATCTACCCTACCATTACACATTAGCGTAAGTGCGTATAACCCGAACGGGTAGTAAGACGCGGTGCTAAAAATAATAATAATAATAATAATTTGTGTTATTTTATAGGTATTGACAATATCTATCAAAAGTGACAGCTTCAGATAACATGACGTGATGTATGAATATATTAAAATTGTTTTAGTAAATTTAGTAACTAACTTTTACTGTTCTTCTTACCAAAATCATTATATAGTCATAAAATGATTACGTATTAAATTGTAGTTTTCCTTTTCTAACTTTATTTTATACTGCTCAGGTTTTGTTTACAAATGTCTATGTTTTGTATGTACCACACAACTACTGAGGTATATTATGTACTTTAACTATATGTTTGGACTCACGCAACAAATCCCTATTGTAATACTTTTGTAAATAATCTTGGCTCATTTAAACATATAATAAATGGAAATGAAACTACATTACAAACTTAACAAATAAGTTATGAAATCCACAACACTTTACATTTAAAGTAACGTAGAAAAAGGTATACTTTATAAGAGGTCTCTTTGTGAAGTTATGTCAGTCCTTATGTTATATTCATGGATAACGCATAACTCATAGTGCGTAAATAGTGTACATCGTTCAGTACACAATTCTTAAGAAAAAACATAGGTTTATAATGAAACCAAACTTTCTAGATTCGCGAACACCTTTCACAAACATCTGAGTTGAGCGAAACATCTGATAAATATTGAAAGATCTCTCCTTCACAATTCTCTATTATTTTCAATAAACTTTTTAGTTACTAATAAATGTGTGTTAGTGAAAGAATCCTTCTAAAGTGGTGGGCACACCTCATATCATATTCCATTCCAGAGAGCTATCACCTTGTCGTGTTGGGTTTGCTGACAATGTTTAACTGCTATAACGGTGTGAATCTAATGATGCCTGAATCACGTTTTCTGGAAAAACCTGCGATCAACTGACATGAAGATCGTCAACTTCTACATTTTCCTCCAACACCAATAGCATCACGTCCTCCATACTCAAGCTACCATCTCCCGTTTCTTCCACCGCGAATAATATATAGTTCCTCCGTTGTGTCTTCCTCTTCACGAATACTACCTAATGACCTACTTCACCCCCTATGAAATGGATATTCATATAAAATATCCTACATTTCATCCACTAATAGCCAATCCTTCACAATAAAAAAAATCTAACAAATATATTTAAAACATCCTAATCCTTTAGTCCAAACTATCTATAACTCATGCCCCACGTTGGGATACTAACTGAAAAATCTCTCCTTCACAATTTTCTATTAGTTTCAATGAAATTTTCCATTACTGATAAATGTTTGTTAGTGAAAGAACCCTCTTAAAGTGGTGGGCATGTATGTACCTCTACTATTAGCTCACTTTATCGGTAGAGACACGTATCACCCCTTTTCTACAGGACCTCTGAGTTAGGCTCGAGTGGCTAAGCACTTGAAAGGGGGAGGAACAACTACATTGACGTATCTATAAATCAACCACATGTAGTATAGTTTCAAAATTTACTATAGGGAAAATTAAGATATGTAGCTAAAACCCATGTTGTCTACATTCTACCAAGACTACAAATATTTAAAATTGGTTATTAGCTTATATAATGGTTTGAGAAACAATATTATATTTAAAGTTCGATAACTAAAATGATAAAAGGTAGCTTCAAACTTAATCACATTCATTTGAATGACAAACTTTGTGTAATTATTTTACATTCAAATTATCATTTAGGTTATAGGCTTGTATGAAGTAATACTATAATATATTTAAAGTTGGCTCTTAGCTTGTATAGCCTATTGCTTTCAGAAGCCATACTATATTTAATGTTCAATAGCTATACTAAAATAAGGTACCTAGCTTAAAACTTAATTATATGTGTTTGAATAACAAACTGTGTATAGCAGTTTTACATTCAAACTATGATTTGGGGTATAGGGCTTGTATGAAGTATTAGCATATTCCATTCACGGTAGGAATTGACTTCTGAAAGGCCTTTTTCCCTACCATAAATCTATTATATAGTAGGATATTGGTAGGAAAAAAGACCTTTCAGAGAGTAATTCCTACCGTGAATGGAATATATATTACAAGATATTTAAAGTTAGCTCTCAGCTTTTACCCTGCTTTCAGAAATCATATTATATGTAATGTTCGTTAACTATAATAAAAGAAGGTCGCTAAAAACTTGTTTACTTCTGTTCGAACGACCAACTTTGCTTAAAAGTGTTACGTTCAAACGATCATTTAGCTTATAGGCTTGTAGGAAGTATTACTGTTTTTAGCCTAAATCGACTTATTTAAAGAAACAAGTCATGAGTATTGAACTTAGTTATGCTCTTCAAACCTTTTATCAACCCATTTACTATTTCGTTTAGCTAATCATACATTGATATATCTAATATATTCATAAAAATTAGCGAATGTATTTGCAATTAATCTGAGGAAATGTGTTGGGAAGTTATTGGCTACACTAGGTCATATGACTGAGTCTTGAATGTCACAGTGGGTGTGAACCATTTACCTCTATTAATATAACTCGATGGACATACACATACACATTGCCAAGAACCAAAGCGTGACGCTCAAGTTTATCATCTACTACATTGTGAGGGGAAATATTTAACGGTTTCTTTCAATGTTCTTATGAGAGAACATGTATCTGACGAATAAAAATATTATTGTTTGAAAATAGTGAAGAAATATACCACACTTTCCTGAAGAAACATTTACATTAAAGGATATACAATTCAGTTTTACAGTTAATATTGTACAAATACGAATACCATCTTTAAATATGTAGTTATCAACAATATTATTTACAGTCTGCCAAGACTACACTTATGTTTCAAGTTGGTTACTAGCTTGTATATTGGTTTCAAAAACGATATTATATTGCAATTTCAATAAATATAAGGTATCTTAAAACTTGATTACATTTGTTTGAATGACAAACTTTGTGTAGTTGCTATACATTCAAACTATCACTTAGGTTACAGGCGTGTAGGTGTTATGTAGTCAGCCAGAAGGCTGTGAGTTTTTTATTCATTGCTCTCTTTTTCATTTCCGTTTCCTTGACTCTCAACCATGTAATGGCGGCGCTAGGCTGAAGCATGTTATAATGGCATATTATATCTATTACCATCATGTGTAATTCTTTCTCTTACGAATAACTTACTCAGTCAAAAACTATAGTAAGGTTACAACAACTGGCGACGAGTGTTTATTTTTTATTATTTCAAGAATCCTGAGTTTATTTTGTCTGCAGTATCGTGCGTAGCTCTTGTGTGTGCAATTTTTGTACGCCAAAAGCTTCAATATGCCTAAGTGATCCACTTTTGACTCTCGTCTTGAGGACATCATGTCATATTTTGCCAGGTTTGAATATTTATGCACCACTGAAACAATTGCAGCCGACGTATGAGATGCATTGGCCCAGTCGCCTACCAGATGTTAACAAATCTCTGCTCACCGGCAGCACCGGGAACTAAGACTAAAGACTTTATTCGAAACTCACTACGCTCCCACAAGATCAATGTACAAAGAGCGTTCTGCCTTTAGTTCTCGCAAACAACGTGCGGGAGAATCCTACGCAGCCTTCATCCTATCTTTACTTCATCTTGCCACCACATGTAGCTTCGGAACATTCCTGAATGACGCCCTCAAGTCGCAGTTTTATCACAACATCTCGTCGGACATGGTTCGTGACAATATCAGGAATGAAGAGGGTAACTTCAGATCCATGGTTGCTCTCGCTAATCGCTACGAGATCCCTGGACCAGCCAATGTACCGGCCAATGCCAGCACAAACCCTAATCTCATCTACGTGGTTCGCCCAAATCAACAGAATAACAAGAAATTAACGAAAAAATTACATTCCAGTCAAGGACTAAAACCTCAGCTCTTGTCAGGACCTAATCATCAGCCGTCTCAAAACGCGTTCTGTGCAGGTTGTGGTGGGCCTCATGCTAGGCCTAACTGTCCCTTCAAGAATGCGCAATGTCATAACTGTCATTTTAGAGGAAATATTGCTAAGGTTTGTCGCAGGGTCAAAAATTACTCTCAGCATCAAGGAGGTGTCCGTCAAATTCAGGAGAACATACCTTCAGTTTCTGTCCAAGCTACTACAGCTTGTGACTTGTACGTGGTCAACAGTAGTCGGGTACCAGTTCTCAGCAATGTCTATTAGGAAGTCAATGGTGTACCTTTCACCATATAAGTTGATACAGCGACCAGCGCTAATCTTATTGGTGAGCCAATGCACCTTGCACATTTCAAACACCTTCCTCCTATGAGTACCACTCCACTTCGTGGTTGCACTGGGCACGAACTAGATCTTTTGGGGGAAAACCCTATTATAATTTCTTATCAGGGGCAGTCTGCTACGTTACCCTTAGTAATGGTTCGGGGATCCTTCCCCTCCCTATTGGGCATATCTTGGATCAGCCATATTCATCTGGATTGGAATGCTATCTTCCCCATCAACTATGTTTGGCAGGTAAAAGGTGATGCGGTGGGCCTGCTCAGGAATAAATATCCCCCAGTCTTCAAAGAGGTACCAGATGACATTAAGAATGTGGAAGTTAATGTAGTTCTGAAAGAGGGAGCCATTACGGTATTCTATGGCCCTCGTGTCATTCCTATTCCTTTGAAGAATGCTGTAAAAAGTCCCTTGAGGAAATGGAATCAAGTGGTTTTATCCAAAAAACCAATAATCACACTTGGGGAATACCTCTGGTAATTGTTCTCCGGGACAACAAATCTGCACGGGTGTGTGGAGATTTCATCGTGACAGTAAACCCTCAGTTAAATCTTTAGCACTATCCTTTACCGGTTATTGATGACTTGTCTACTGTTCAAGGTTCTGTTTTCAGTGTACTCGATCTCTCCCAGGTTTACCAACAGCTAAAGCTGGGACCAGCTTTTCAGGAGATTTTGACTTTGAGCACTCCGTATGGACCATACAAGTGCCTTTGCCTTCCATATGGTTTGGCTTCGACTCCAGTCATCTTTCAAAGCGACATTAGTCAGGTATAGGCAGGTATTGATTGTTTTATTTATTTGGATAACATATAAGTGTCAGGTAACACCGCTGAGTAGTGCCTAAGTAAAGTTGAAGTTATTATACAAAGGTTTGTGAGATATAATGTCACTGTCAAACTGGAAAAGTGTCATTTCCTAAAGCCAAGTATTAGATTTTTGGGTCACATTTTGGATGCCCAAGGGCTGGATCCAGATCCAGACTGCATCTAAGCTCTCCTTCAAGACAAAGAGCTTTCATCAAAATCTGAACTTAACTCGTTCATTGGGTTTGTAACCTTTTACGTAAAGTTCATCCCCAACATGTCCACTATACTTCGTCCGTTGTATGCCTTGCTCAATCAGGATGTGATTTGAGAGTGGGGATATGAGCAACAAAGGGCTTATAATTAGTGTCTTCAGGAATTGAGAGGCGATCAGGTCCTTATTCCATACTCTACGGACTGCGACTTAGAATAACCAGTTATGTCTCTCAGTATGATGCGGGTGCTGTCATCTCCCACATCTTCCCCAATGGGGTGGAACACCCTTCTCCAATGCTGAAAAAACTACCCCCAGCATGAGCTTCAGGCTGCAGCTATAATTTTTGGACTTGAGAAATTTAGTAAATACTGGTTTGGCCAACCTTTTGAGCTATGCACTGACATAGTGGCGTTGGTGTCTATTTTTGGGTCTAAAGCTAAAATGTGACCTCTCACTGATCATCGCTTACAACGTTGGGTCATCCTGTTGTCAGCCTTCCATTATAAGATCACATTTCAAAAATTTGAACTGATTACTCATGCTGATTTTCTTAGCCGAAACCCTCTCCCTGAGCAGAATGAGGAGGAGTCTAATATCTACAAGTTCTCTTTTGTGTCCCTTGGACCTATAACTGTGGTCCAGGTGGACACCGATACCAGGAAGGATCCCATATTGAGTCGAGTGCTCAAATATGTTCTCAATGGTTGGCCTGATGGGGTGCCCGATGAAGGTCTTGCCCCTTTTCATCGGCGAGCCCTGGAATTGTCGGAAGAATCTGATTGTTTATTGTGATTGTCTAGGGTCATCGTCCCGTCAGCGCTTCATCCCAAAGTCCTGGTGCTCCTTCATGAGCTTCCTCCTGGTTCTAGTCGCATGAAGAACCTAGCACGTGGTTTTGTGTGGTGGCCAGGCCTTTATGATGAATTGGAAGCTAGGGTAAGCAGGTGTGGTGTTTGCCAATAATTCCAGTAAACTGCTCCTCATGAGTCTCTGAGTCCTTGGTCCTGGCCTACTAGTAGGTGGCAAAGGATTTATATTGATTTTTGCTTAATTTGAAGGTAAGACTCTACCCATTACTGTAGATGGTCATTCTAAATGGCCCGAGGTCCGTATCATGCACGAAGGCACCTCAGCAGACCACACTTGTAAAGCTCTATGCTCTATGTTTGCAGCCTGGGGAGGTTGTTTCTAACAACGGTGCACCGCTCTCATCAGCTGCATTCGCTAGTTTTCTGTATAACAATGGAATTGTACATTCCCCTTCTCCGGTTTACCAACCCCAATCTAACGGTTTGGCGGAGATTATCGTTAAGACCACCATGATAGCTCTCATGAAACAGTTGTTTGATGTTTCTATTAAATCCAGAACCATTCAGCACAAAGCAGACGCCTTTCTTTATCATATCGCAACACGCCTCACACCTTAACTAAGGTGACACCAGCTGAATTATTTTTGGGCTGAAAGCCCCACATAAAGCTTTCACTTCTCCACCCGTAAATGGTTCTCAAGCAAAGAGTGAAGGAGGCTCAGGCAAAATTCACTGCTTCACAATCTTCCACGGTCACATATTTCTCCCCAGGTGACCTAGTATGGGTGCGCTCTGTCACTAATCGCAAGCTCAAGGCGGTTCCAGGTGAAATTTAGCATAGAGTCTCAACTGTCTCATATTTATATATTGTTGGTGGACGCTCCAAACAAATTTCAACATCTCATCTACGCCTCCGGGACCCCAAGGCTGTTCCAATTGAGTTGACATGGGATATGTCCAAGCAGGCCATGCCAGCACCTAGGCCTACCCTTACATCTGATGGACCTACACCGGGCCGTCTAATTCAGCCATTTCCAGTTGCTGATCGCTCCCTCCCAGCATCTCCAGCTCCGGAGCCCTACACGGATTCCACTCCAGTGGCCCTTTGTCAAGCTCCCACAGTGTGATGGCTCTTACTCACACCCCTGTGAAACCTGCTGCAGCGTCTCCGAGAGTGTCTGCCCCACGAACAGTCTCGTCAAACTCATCGCCTGGGACAGCCCCAGTAACAACTCGCTCTGTACGTCAGGTCATCAAACCCCAATGCCCGGACTTTGTCTATGTTTCGCATTAGTCAGAACTTTGATTGTATTCTCTTCTTGCTCACTGTACTTGATTGAAATCAAGACTATTAATGGTACCCAAGGACTTATTGTTACTCATGTACTCTATATGCCAGCATCGGCAATCAATGATAAATTAATTATGCGTGGGAGAGAGTTATATAGTCAGCTAGAAGGCTGTGAGTTTTGTTATTCTTTGCTCTCTTTTTCATTTCCATTTTCGGGACTCTCAAACATATAATGGCGGCGCTAGGCTGAAGCATGTTATAATGGCATATTATATCTATTGCCATCATGTGTAATTCTTTCTTTTGCGACTAACTTACTCAGGCCAAAACTATAGTAAGGTTACAACAGTATAAAGTATTATTATATTACCATTGGCACATATCTTGTATATTGCTTTCAGAAACCATATTATGTTGAAAGTTCGATAAATATAAAGAGGCAAGTTAGCTAAATATGTATTGCATTTGTTTGAATAACATACTTTGTGTAGCAGTCTTACGTTCAAATGATAATTTAGGTTATATGCTTGTAGGAAATATGGTATTTACTAAAAACAGATTTTAGTAATACTCCCATTCTATAAAGGTCTATTTCGTACCATAATACTATCATATATAGAATATTTCGGTAGAATGAAGGGTCATTTAGAACAGAAATAGAAATTTCCTTCTTGAAGGTATTTTATCCTAACTAAAGTAAACTTATCACTTCTTTGATTTTACATGACAGCTAGCACAAGCTAGCAGATGGTATCAGTAATGCCAACATTGCCTGTAATTAACTTTTGGCAAAATATTTAGAAATAATTATTATTTGCTAATTACTACTATTATTATCATTAAAAATATTATCACTTTTAACAATACTTCCCCAAAGATTACAGTATAATTTTTTTTTCCATAATCAAATTTAAGGAAAAAAAGTCTATTATTTTCATTCTAGTTTTTCTTTTAGCTCTTGTTGCAACTACAGGTTAAATAGAGAGTGAAATTTTACATTTGATGGTATTATATTTAGTTATTAATATTTTTATAACTGTCGTCGCATATATTTAATATAAATAAATGGTTTGAGATAATAAAGAGGAAAAATCATACAATATGTTTGTGAAATAATATAAAGTTTAAATTTTGTAAACACGAGTATTAATACAACTCGCCGTCCAACCTGCAACAAGTTCTATCCAGTTCTATCCAGTGGCCATTTTGGTTTAAGCATATAAATACACCTTTAACGTGCACATGCTTTTAATAATTAATTGGAATTAAACAGCAAAAGAAAACTTTAATAATAAACAAACAACCAAACAGTTATTCTCATAACCAAAATGTAAAAATTTTAAATATACATTATAACAGTGAATTATTGTATAAAATACAGTAAATAAAACCACGTGCGTGAATCAATAAGTTGAAGAACAAAATATTTTATAGCTGAGTACTATTGATTTGTGTTTAGGCGTGTCTATTCTACCGTTAGTAATTTTATTACAAATTTGAATAATGCAGTGTCTTTTTTAAAATACTAACTCAGCTACTTAGTAATCTTTGTGTTCTTTTGTGAATATTATTTCGGTGTGTGAGCGTGCCTTTCATGGGAAATAAAAGGGTTTTTAGTGAGCTTTGAATAATTATTTATCTAATATAACAATAAAGCGTATGATAAAAAAATAGCTAGTGTTTCTCAGTGATCGATATACATTATTCGAAAATTTAAGTGTATCAAGATTATTAAATAAATCTTTTAACTCCTAGATTGTGTTGTGTTGCCCTCTAGGCTAAACCTCGATTTTTAGGATTTTATAGTTTTCCAAAAAATCTGTGAAGTGTAATAAAAAATACTTGCGAGTCTTTCTCCAGTGTTGCTTAAATAAATACCAGACAGGTTAAGAGTTCAAGTCAAAAAATATTGTTGTTTTATTAGAGAATCTGTAATAACAGTTTAAGAGTAAGCCTAGTGAATCTAATCCCGCACAGCGACGTTGGTAAGTTTGTTTATTTATTAATTGTATTTTACAAATTCATTAATATAACGATAATTTATCAAAATTTTCGTACAACATAATTCTCAAGTTTTCTTCATGGTTCTTTAATTTCATTTTACGTTGTCCATGATAACGGTATTTTTATACTGAAACATGTTGGAAGGATATAAATCAGCATCATTATAATGTCTGATTATCACAAGAAGTATTAGGACTGAACCAAGATAAGGCTCAGATTTTATACATAAACTTAAACTTAAAATTATTATATTCTTCAAAAAACGTTTTAACAAGAACATTTTTTATTACTTTATTAAACTTCATTGGGAGATGCTAACCAACTAATGCAATTTTATTACCAAATTTACAACAATGTTGATCTTTAAACTTCGTTTTTGTCATTAATTTATTGTACACAAGTTTTGTAACTTAATTTTAATATGTTATATGTTTATTTTAGACTTGTTGTCAACCCATGTTTTAATTCAATGTTATATCAATTTATTGAAATTTTTTATATATGACATTTTGTTGCTCATTAAAAGCAAAATATAATAAATATTTTGAATATTAAAAGTTACTTAATTCATCTACCAATTTTAAAAATATCTAATTCATTAAATTGAAAATCTATGTATTTTGTTAAAGCTATTCCTGACTTTTCTATCAAAGTCGTAACTTTAATTATTACCACTCCTTTTTCTAAACTTCAGAATGTTTTTTAAACTGTTGTAATAGTGTTAAAAAGGTTTATAACAGTGTTTTTTTGCTACGTGTAATACTACACAGTCAGATTTTTCACATTTATAATGTTAATAATAATACTAACAACAAATAATTATTTGTAAAAAAAGAAAAGTATTAAAAATTATAATTTACAATAATAAAAACTAATATGGGATTAAATGGATTTTTTTTAATATTGTACAAACAATTAATATCAAACACTAGGTCTAACATCAACATATCAAGGTCAACAATAAATAAAAAATAAATACAACCGTCACATATATTTCTTGTATACAAGAAATTTTATTTTGACTATCTGAAGTGACAGCTGCTAAACACATGCTTTTACTGTTCATATTGTTCGGTGTAGGGATACATAATTTGGTCCAGTTACTTTTCAAAGATGTCAGATGTCAGCTGTGAGCTGTCAGTCAGCTTCAAAGAAGCCATGGGGAACTGTAAACACAATTATATGATATAATTCTGGTACGAGATAAGGCTTTACAAGCGAGCTTCCTTCAAAAACCAACTTATTATATTTAGCTACATCAACTTATTTAAAGAAAAAACTAACAATTTTTTCAGTTGGTTACGTTCTTTAATGCTTTTTCTAACATATTTATTTCATTTAACTAATTACACATTGATATATTTTACATATTCAATATATTTAATGAATGATATCAAAATGCCACATTGCCTTGTATGGGTGTAGGAGATAAAGAGATACCTGAAAGCTCCGTTCTCTCTTACACAATGGTATGCAGACGACAACTCGAAAATTTCAGCCACAGATGTCCATCTAGTTATTTTATAAAGATCAATGGTGTGGACAATATATGTTCAGTGAGGAAAGTAAAGTTTAACAGTATTCGCTACAGAGTATCAAATAAGAATATATCACAATTTATTATAGTGTCTTGTATCTTATATAATTTACTCTTGAGTGAATGTCTAGAACATATCAGTGTTGAAATGCCACATTGCCTGTGTATAAGAGAAATATATTTCTGAAAATTTCCTTCTTACATACGGAATGGTGTGCAGACGACAATTTGAAAATTGTTATACCAACCTACTTAAATTCATAAAAGACTTTTTTTTGGTATGTTTCTCAAATTGATATTAAAGAATCCCGACTTCCCGCCAAAAATTTGCGTGTGCTAGAAAAATAAGTAACATTAATTGGTTAAACAAATCCTAAATTATTAAATCAGTAATCAGTCAGTAATTTAAAATTGAATAAAGAAACACTGATTATTTATGTTTATGTTTATTGCGTGGTTAATTTGATAATCAATATGCCCGTTAATAAAAGACCTATGAGATATGCACATTCAGATGGTCATACAGATTTGTGTTATTCTGAAGATGGAAAGTAAGTTTTCTAATTTTAAAATCTCTTATTTCATGGTATTCAAACTAATAATATCTAGAATAAATTGGACAAATTTAAAATAGATATCAAACGAATATTCCAAATTATCTTCTACACATTTTAATCAAGCTTATCTTCTATTAACACAAACTAATTTGAGAATATCAACTATTATAGAACTGAAAATAATTTTTATATTTGTATAATGTCTTAAAAAAAGTTATTTTATTATTTTTCATACATAAGTGTTTATTAGGTAAATCGAATATTAATATTTATAATCCTTTTCAGGTTTTGAACTAGAAAATAAAATTTGAAATCACTTGTCAAGAAAAATTGCTTAGCTAATTTGCATACTGTATTGATTTGAGAAAATGTTAACTGTCTAACCACATAAACTAATATACATACCGATATATGTTTGAAAACTAATTTGAATTTTAAAGTTTCAAGCCTTAAAAATAATTTCTTTTCTTGTTTGAACACATTTTGTAGTCTCTTAATGAAACTACACAACATAAACTATGCCTAATGCACAGATGGGAATCACACAAAGTGGTATATTAAGGTGGTGTCGTAAATATTTAAGTAAGCACACAATCAATAATGTTTTTTATTACTCTAATAAACTCTCCCAATCTATTTAACCTAACTTTTATACCCATCCATACTTCAACAATATATTGAGTCTGAATGATTTTTTTTAGCACTGTGTTCAACTACTCATTCGCGCTCTACACCTATGTACTAATTATGCTAATAGTTTAAAAGATAAGGAATTTTATTTCTTAAAGAAATGTTCCCACATTCGCGTGGAGGGAGGGAGGGTGGAAAACCATTTTGAAAAACCACCTATAATACACCCGCCCGAGATTTGATCCTCAACCTCCTCGTCATAAGCAGTCTAGTCTACTTCAAGAGTAGCGCCATAGATAATGAGGTCACCAAAGTGGGTCAAATTTAATATCATTCAATTTAATGACCACTTGTCTGTATTAAAAATAAGAAAACAAATTTGTTAAGTTATTAAATAAAGAAAAAATATATTTTTTATTAATAAAAATATATACACAATCCCCTTTACTCTGACAAAAACTACAATTTGGGAATTGGATGCAATATGTGATCCTAACGATATATCGATGTTGACATTTTGTAGGCCTACAGATTATGTGCTTTTCACAAGTAGTTTTTGAAATAAAAAATTAAATTGAACCACATGTTTTAAAGTCATAGTGAAACAAGTCATGATTCGTAGGAGGCACATTGCAAATTGGGCAAAATATCTAAGTCAAGCCTTTTATAGACAACTACTTTAAAATTAAATAGGTCAATCTATTAAGAATTTTCAAGTGTTAAGAACAGTAAATAACCTGCTCTGGTGGCTGCATGGTTTAAGGCGTCACTCTCACGATAAACTGGCCTGTCGATGAATGGGGAGATTGTGGTTTGAATCTCGGTTGGGTGTACTGAAGGTTTTTTTCCTAAATGGTTTTTCACTCTCCCCTCACACAAATTTGGGAACATTAAATCTAAATTCAAACTTAACTATCCCTAAGACATTAGTATAACCAATATTGGTGTATTACTCAGACGGGTAGTGAGATGTGGTGACAAAAAAAACCTAAGCTATATAAAATAGACAACTTGGTTTTTCAGTCGACATTGATGACATTTCGATATAGGCCTATTATTAGTACCTTTTTCATTACATTACAGCGTGATACAAGATTACAGAGATCTGGATGGTTGCTATAGTTAATATAAAATTAGATACAATGTTGATATATAAATTAAGCATACAGATTTGTGTAGGTCAAGGAGATGAGAAGCTATGTTCGAAAGGGATGTATTCCTGTTAATGTGGTTCGTCTTCACTCGTCAGTCCTCCATACCATGAACTCTCTCAGAGTGTAAAACGGGTGTTCCTGAAGCCATTCTGCTATTGCAGTCTTCAAGGTTTTTTTTTAGGGAGTCTCTTAGGATAGTCCAGGAGAACATTGAAATAAGCTGCTCATGTATTTTTTTTCATACAGCGCAAGGGGGTGTGGCGTCAGGGTGAAGTTGTGCTTATTTTTGGTGTTAGGCTGGTTCAGGTCTTCATGTCTAATTTGGCCAGTTGTTATAGTGCAGTTGTATAGTTGCATAGTATTGTCGTATAGGATGTATAGTGCCACTACTGTTAAGATCTTAAATTTCCTGTATATGATCCTGCAGCTATCCTGGTGGCTAAGTTCTGTTAGTGTTCTGACTCCCCCTTTTTACACTACTAGCACCCTTTTAAGGTTTGTGGCTGCTGTCTCGCCCCAATGACCAGTCTGTATCTCAAGTAGGACTCGAATCGCGAACCACCCATACATACTGATTTATCACAGGTGTTAGAAATATACCTAAAAAGTCTTCCTAACAGTCGTATGATTTTTATTAGTGTTGTGTTTTGGTCATTATTTTGGAGCAGGCTTACATGGTATTTGGTACTTTAGGTGTAAAGTATGATTTTGGTAGGAAGAACAGTAGAAGTTAGTTAAGGTACTAAAGTTACTAAAACAATCTTAATATATTCATACATCAGGTCATCTTATTTGCAGCTGTCACTTTTGATAAATATTATCAATACCTATAGAATAACACACATAATAAAATAGAATGTTATCAATTTTGGCCGCAATAAAATGTTTGAATTTTATCTACTGTTCTTCCAACCAAAATGACTTAAATTATAGTCAATATAAAAAGGTATGGATAAGTCAGTTAATTGCTTAAGAAAGTACACATATTTGCCTGGATAGAGTGGGAGAAAACATTTTATTTTAACTGACTTGTGAAATTCTTCTTCATTTCGACATTCCAGAATTCAAATCCCAACCTATTCATCCCAGTGACCCTGTGCAGTGTATTTAAAGTGAGTTTAATTTAATAATGAACGTATTGATACACAATTATTGACATAAACCAAACTTCAAATATACTGCCACATAGTATATGAATTTTGTATAGCTTGATACGTTTCTGATAAAAAAAAATCCATTCGTTCTCAAGCAAATAAAATCTGTCAACTGCACACTCCAGAAGACCTGTATTGCAATTTAAGAGTTTACAGATGTACAGTAGCAAATAGCTAAGGATTATTAGAGTCTGCACAGGGAGCTAATAGCTAATGACCATTAGATTTAGCATAACCAGCTGATAGCTCATGGCTATTAGAGTTTGGACAAACAGCTAATAACACATGACCATTAGAGTCTGCATAGGACGCTAAGAACTCAGGCACATTAGAATTTATACAGGTAGCTAAGAACTCAGGCACATCTTTATTGAGAATATAATCGTTTAAATCTTTCTTTTTTCACCCAAACATTATAATATTAATGTATTGCAAGGGTGATTGTAGCCATAAAATCATTGATGATTCAAGGCGTTTAGGGAAATGTTAAGTCATTTTATAATCAATCATTTAAAATGGTTTATTTGGATATATAAGGGAAAGAAAATGTCCTATCACCAAGGCTGTAGCTAGGCGGGTTTTTTTGGGGGTTCAACCCCCCCCCCCCCCTGAAATTTTATGAAGAAAAATGGCTTTATTTATGGTTCAAACAATATAAACATTAAGATACCGTACAAGTATAAATTAGGGGGCTGTGTTACCATAAAAACACTTCACATAGCTTCTCTAGAGGTGTTTGATATTTAGAAATTTTCCTAGCCTTCGGCAGTTAGGGGGTTATGGTGCAATAAAAAACACTTCAGCTTCTAAAGGTGTTTAATAGTGTATAATATCTAGAATTTGGCCTAGCCTCTGGCATTCAGGGAGCTATGTTACCAAAAAACACTTCAGTTAGCTTAAATAACTTTATTATCTAGAATTTGTGTATAGCCTCCGGCAATTGGGGGATGGGCCCACCAAACTCCCCGTGAATTTATTGGCTGGCTCTGGCCTTGCCTATCAGTTATTTTTCAAACAATCTTTTTAATATTGGCTATTTTTATCTATTTATGGAATGTGCATTCTAATTTATTTATAACATTTTGGTATTTTAATATTTGAATAGTCATCATTTTTGATCTGTGTTTTAATTGAAACAATTTTGATGTTTGGTCATGTAAGAGTCAGGGAATTTTATTTCTGAGATTTTGTCATCCATTATTATTCTCCTCCTTAAACTCAGCACTTTTTATTAAAAACTAATTTGAAATATCTCTGCAGTTTGATAAGGTGAATAAAATTGATTATTCCAAATTGATTTTGAAATTGTTTGTGAAAATCAAACATAAGAACACTATAGGTCTAATCCACAGAGAAATTGATATAAATTACTCTAGGGCACTAATAATAGTCTTATTTTATATCTAATTAGAAAAATGCTTAGATCATGATCTGTGATAGAGATATAGTATAATCGTCATCACACTTAAGTTATTGATTTGCATCTACATATTGTTTTTATTAAAATAATGTTATAACTTGTATCTCATCGTTGCACTTTTAGGTATTTAATTACGGGTGGCAATGATGGTGATATAAGGCTTTGGATGGGCCTGGAAGATGACGATCCTACATCACATTGTGTTGGAGAAAGAGCCTTGGCAGTTAAACAAATGGTTTGTTATTAATTTATATCTCTAACAACAATTTGAATTTAATAATGTTACGGAACCATTTCTGCAGCATCTGGCCATTTTCTATATTTCTTGAAATAATCGGTCAATCAAAATAAAATAAGGAAAATTGAGGGCCAGGGATGAGGAAAGAAGCATTTTAGAGTTAATCTACCAGTATTTGTCTGGAAGGAGTGTGGGAAACCATTTAGGAAAAACCAGCCTCAGTAGTCTTGACCGGGATTCGAACCCTGATATCCACGTGAATCTCAAAGCATTCATGTTTTTTTTATAAAGGAAATGAATTACTGCGCACTCTTCGCAGTTGGTGGCATAATTGATGATAGTACTCACTACACAACTCGAATCAACAGTAAACACTAAATGATGTGACGACTAGATAGCTGTTGAGCAACTTCACACTACTGCTCATGTGTAACCTCCCGCCTGATACCTGCTGTATTGCTAAAAATAAACTGAAGTTACATTTAGAACTGTCCTTGTATTAAAATATTATTTTGTTAGTAGGTACTATGCAAATATTTTTGGCTTTTAGGGCACACTGTATTCCTTTTGAATGAAATGGGGATCACTCGGATAGTGTGGGTAGGTTCCAACAGGGTATTTACCCACTTTTGCCTAATTACTGTGCAAATTTACATTAACAGGTACAGATCAATTTTAATAGGTCGGTTCAAGCAATGTTGGGGTCATACTCAGAAATTAACTTTGCGGGGGAATACATTCATGACTAGCAAAAGTGAAATTGCAAGAGGAGGCTTTTCTATACAAGAGTACAGCCCTCTAACCACCAATGGCAAAAAATATATTAACATTTTTGTTTTCGTTTCTGCATCTTTCTACTAGTTTGGCTTGTATGAATATTAATATTAAATACCTCTGCATGGGTTTTGTTTTTTCTTTTAATAATAATAATAATATTTAGCACCGCGTCTTACTACCCGTTCGGGTTATACGCTTTAAGTACTAATTACACTAATGGATTAGGAATTGGGAAGGCTTAATCATAGGAAGTGAACCCGCATTTGCGTGGAGGGAGAGTGGAAAACCATTTAGGAAAAACCACCCCCAGTTCACCCGACCGAGATTCAAACCTCGATCTCCCCGTCCTCAGCAGTAGAGCTCAACACGACAAGCGCATTAGCCAACTATGCCACCGAGGCGTTTTTTTTTTCTTTTGCTCAAGATATGTTTTATATTAAGCTTTAATAATATTATTCATGAATAATTGTATCAAATTTACATGGCTACCTTTCAAATATTTATGAAAAGAAAAATAATATTACTATTTTGATGTATACCTTTTCATGGGATTTTTTTTTTCACATTAAACTTAAATACATTATGGAATATGGAGTTTCATCAAGCATTCATTAAAGTCTAAATTAGTGAAATGAGAAAAAATTTAAATCTAAAAATTAATTTTATTATTTTTATTAATTTTAATGTGTAAAGTAGGTATTTCCTTAAAGCTGTTCATATCAACATAAACTATCACAAAAAGGTACATAACTATTTTTATTGCTTGATTTGAAAGGGTAAACGGCTCTTTGTTGGCACTGACAACAATACGGTGCAAGCATATACATTTCCTGAGGTGGAACCTGATGGAATCATTACACGTTTTGGTGCACCAGTAACACACATTTCTGTCAGTAAAGATGGCAACACTATTGCTGCAGCCTCTGAGTAAGTTTTATATTTTCTTGTTAATATTAAACTTTACTCTTTTTTTCATTACATTCAAACTCTAGTGAACCCTTTGAGTTTGTTAATATATACTATACAGTGGTGGCTTGTGGGTTGTTGCGAGGGAAAGTTTGGCTTGATGGGACTGTGCTAGTAAATTGTTTCCTTCCACTCGATATCAATTTTGCTCTCTAAAACAATGCACAAACATATCCCCACTACCTTATTGTGTTTGTGGTTGGTCACATTAATACTAAGGGGAGGTAACAGTTTACTAGTACATGGGGGTAATGGAGAGTGTGGTGGAAGGGGACACGTCTCCCTCAATAATGTGCTCAAATGGGACACTCTTAACTATCCAATTAACATTATAGCCTTAATGAACTCGAAAGTTCATGGCTACCAGAACGTAAGCCTATCTATCTCCTTACATTCATCACCACCAGATAGACTGTCCATAGTATTTTAACAGCCTAGGTTCCTGGTAGCTCGCCATTTACTATTTGTAAAATTCTAGTTCCTCTTCTAGTAAATTAGTCTTTGTAGTTTTGTAAAACTCTTTGGAGTTAACTCATGCTAGTTAGCTTATTTAGCTAGCGTCATAGTAATTCTTTAAAAATAGGGCTTATTAGAATTTTATATCATTAACTATTATTCGACTATAATTCATATTTATACCTTTCAGTAATCGCTAGGCAGGCAGGATAGTTATGTATTGGAGCTTAACCTTAAATTAATATTAGCTTCCTATTTATATTGTAGCTGTGTTGAGGCAGACGCACCTTTGTAGCAGAATGTGCTTTAGTTCTAATTTGAAGAGCTACTAGACTCAAACTTACTTCTGTTAATTCCTAGTTACCTAGGTGTTTACTTTAATTCTTCCCTGTTGGGATGTATAAGTCTTCTATTATTTAGGAGAAGCGACGGTGCGATATTATGGATTCATTTTATTTATTTTATGCAAAATATTTTTTATTTTCTAATATAGATTGATAATTGGTTATTTCTGTCTTCCCTACGCTATTAATTTACTACATTGCCTAGTTCCTGAATTTGAAGTTATTTCGAGAATTGTGTTGCATCTTAATTTGACACACCTTAGCACTCTAAGCATTATTACCATTGAACACCAATGTGCAAAATAGAAAGAGAGGGAAGAAAATTAGCAGTTCATCTTGTGAGGCCTCTTGTCACTGTACTGATAACACTCCCCCTCTTCCGGTGACAAGTAGACACACTCATTACTATTTGAACCAGGGTAACATTGGTTTGCATTTCAAAATTATATTCTACTTGTTTTCTATTCTAGCATTTGCTTTCATTGTCTCTTTTAGTCTACATATAAAAGCATGAAGATTCTTACGTGCCATTTTTGTGAATTAACAAAATAGCTGGCCTAAGCTGTGGATCATTGGTTTCCAATCTGGGGACAGTAAGAAAATAACGTTTAAAAATCATCTAATAATTGAAGATATTTTTAATTTCAATCCATTTTCTAAATTGAGTAAAATAAGTTTTTCTTGTGGTATTGGTGACCTGCCTAATAGTTGTACTTAATCTATTAGATGACCAACCAAAAGTAAAATGTTTGTGCGCATGCATATGTTTATTTTCAAGCCCGCGAGCCTCGGATTCGCCCCCTAATTCTTCTCAGTTACCATTGTGGCCACATGCAACATCCCCGAATTTTCGACTCTTGATGCTCACAGAAACCAAACAGCGTTGTTGACTCGAAGTTTAAAGTGATCTATGATGTGCTCTTTCAAATAGCAAACACAATATTCTAGAACTAATGAAAATAAAGCTCTGATAACCATCACACTAATTTTCACTCATTTTATTTGTACCATTATGTAACATTATGGTGCCAGTGATTATTTTTTTAAATATTTCTTTTATAACTATACCAAAAATTAAGAGGAGGGAAGGAAGAGTAGAAAAAGAATGGAAACCACTTTAAACAAATTATACTTTCAAAACAACTACAGTACTTCAAGATAAAAAAAAAATTATTTGATAATGTAAGACTAATTTTATATAAATTTAAGAATTTATGGTTTTTGTTTCAATGTTATATCTTTAAAACTCGTCAAATAAAATGTAAATACATTAACATGGGGAATCAAATCTTGACTTGCCGCTATGTCACAGGTAGGCAATATCCTTAAAGAGCTAGCAATGCCCTCAAATACCTGTTTGAATTGTATTTTAGGGATATGGAGGTTCATATCTATGATGTAGCACTACAAAAATCAACAGTGATCGCAAGTCATACAGGGCCGGTTTTTGGAGTGGAATTAGACCCAAAATTGGAGTTTGTGGTGAGTATACTATTCAAAATAAGTTGTATATTGGTTTGATTTATTTTCCATACAATTCAGTAATAATTACAGTATTATTTTCTAATCTTGAACTGAGGTATGTGTGAAAGTTATATGTAGTTGGAGACATAGCCACTTAATTCAAGTTAAAAGTGTCTGTCACTATGTGCATAATGTAATAGAGTTTTATAAGTTCAATTTTGGTATTACATTATGTGATACATACATACCTAGTCACACCATTCCCTTACAAGATAGGCAAGACACTGTGCATATATTTGAAAAACAATGACACATCAGGGGATCGGGCATGGTGTGTGAGAACGTTTGATTAAGGAACTGTCTAACAGGTACAAGAATATCACTCACTTTGATATTTAATGGTATAACCAGCTGTGTGAACCTTGTCAGTAAAAGCAGAAGGGCTGTAAGAATATAGCTGTGGTCAAGCCGATAATTTCTTTGAAATTTAATTTGTCTGGTCAAATAGACCTAAATGACTCCCAGACCCTCACCTACAGTGAGTACAAATTTATAATAGTATACCAAGGCCACCTAACACAATTTTTGCCACTCCAAGCTCTCAAAACAAAAAAGTTGAAAAGATAACTTATGATCTTAGATGTATTTTTATGCTTATTAGTGCACCATCAATCCTGTAATCTGATAATGGTAGAGTGTTTGCCAACCATTTTGTTTCCAGTCTTATGGAATGATGACCCCGACTTAAAATTGTGCATAGGAAACCTCGCATAGCTAGAGCTAGGTAAGTGTAAAACTGGCGAACCAAGATATAGAGAATATGATCACAACATGGTTGCAAGATGAAAAAACTTCCTATTGGAGTCAAGTCATATGATTTGGTCAGTTAATTAAAAATAGAGCCTACCATGCCGGTATCAAAATATCACCATATGACGCTCTGTTTGGCTGCAAAGTTAAGGTTGGGTTGAGTACATCAAGCCTTCCTAAATAAGTCTTACAAACCACTTAAGACTAGGAAGATTTTGAAAAAAATATTAGTTAAATTGAAGAAAATAGGAATGAATAACCACCAAGGTCTAGCACCTCAACTCAAGTGTCAGAATCCCTTGATAGAACTACATTATCATTTCAATTTACTATATTATTATTATTATTAGCACCGCGTCTTACTACCCGTTCGGGTTATACGCACTTACGCTAATGTGTAATGGTAGGGTGATTGTGAGATGAAATGGAGGACCTACAGTTTAACGTGGAATCCGAACCACGGTGGAGGCCTGACATTCCTCACATTCACAAGATGTCTTGTGAGAGGTGAAGGAAGGGTTTGGTAATCAGATAAATCTTTGCGGGGACCGATCAATTTACTATAGTTGATGTGTCATCTTCACTAATCTGTTGTATGTGTCCTAAAACAACAAGTGGTGCTCTGTGCCCAATTTGTGGTCGCAATATTCATGTCATCTGTGACAACTACTGGAGGCGATGACAACAAGAATTCTGCTAACTTTCGACAAAGTGCCTAGAGCAACAGGCAAAGAAAATGAAAAGATTGACAAGTTTCCACCAATTAAACAGTTGAAGTAGTTCCCGTACCAGGCATAAATAGGCAAAGGGGATTCTCTCAATATTTTGGCCATTGTAATTGATGTTACGAGTGAAGGTTTTTATAATTTGTGCACATCACAAGGAGTATTAACCCTAATATATACTTTGAAACATTGTTGACTAACTGTTTCCCAACTATTCCCCAACTGTTGGGCAACATGGGAAACAAGATTGTTGGTAAACATTAAAGAAACATTGCTTCCTGTCCAAAGTTCATTTGCGTCCAAGATGTCTGCTGAGTATTTTAAATAATTCTTGTGCTCTCTACAAAACCGCAGACAGAGGAGGGCCTTTAATGTTTTTTCCAGTTCATTTACTCTTAATGAAAACATTTCACTTATTTCATTCAAAACATCTGTTTTTGAAATGATTTTTATAGTCCTCAGATGTTACATCCCACAACAGTAAATTTGTATGAAAGGCTTCAATCAGTTTCACAGTTTCATGGATTACGAGAAACATGTTTTCCTTTTTGGGAAACACAAAAGAAACATAAAAAAATGTTGAACAAGAGTTGTAAAACCGTTGGGGAACAGTTTGCCAAGTCGGGAATCTGTTTCCGAAACAAGAGCAACATGTTTGCAAACAATGTTTCCAAGTGAATACTAGACTTAAAAGCAACTTCACGCAATACCAGTTTTCTTTATGAAGTCTTCTTAATTACATTGTAAGTCATCCATGTTGATAAGGAAATTTTACTAAAATAATGAGCAACTCAGCAATTTACAAGTACTGGCCAAGGATTTTTAAAGTGCATATACAAAATCAAATGACAAACATTAAAATGTGTTTGTTTTACAAAGAAGTTACTGTGTAATTCCAAGTGTCATTTTAGCTTTGCTTGCTTTAATAAATGATACTGTCAATGAACTTATCAAGAGTTTTTTTTATTTGTTTGATTCATATTGTTTTCATTTCACAACTTTAATAAACCAAACAATAATGACAACTTAAGTGTACTGTTTTAAAAAATTTGATACATTTGTTAATAAATAGTGTAATTTAAAGAAGTATATTTATATTTGTTTGGTTAATACTCTACTTGAAATGTTGTCGGTATTATATATATATATAATGCCTATACTTTTTCTAGGAAAAGTAAGAAATACAACAGCAAAACTCATTTATTTCATACTTTGCCAAAACCCCTTTGGCATTATAAAGAAAGACTAGGCATTTATAGATTTCCTCGATTACAAACATTGCTGGTAACAATCTTGATAGTTGTGTAACCCATTAATTTAGTGTTGATTAAACAAAAGCCTTTTTCAAATAAATAAAAGTTCAATTTTGAAGTATGTATGTTTCATGTCAAGAATTAAGTTAACTCCCAAAAACTATTTTTGTTTCTTTCTTTTTATTGTTTAGGTTAATCCAGTACTTTTTCATAGCAAAGAATTGTCTCAAATTATCACTCATATATTACGTTGATTTTTTTAATTCCTCTATTTTTAAACCCAAACCAAACATTATTGGTTTAATGTTTGTGATGAAAAATCTACCCCAATCTATTTTCTCAAAATTTGCTTAAGGGGATTTAAGATTTTGCTCTCAACATTTTGTTGTCCTATTCTTCCCTTGTAGGCTTCCTGCAGTGGTGATGGGACTGTGCGAGTGTGGAACCTGTCTCTGAACAAATTGGGGCACTCCTGGAAATGTGTACCAATCTGTAACTCCTTCTTACTGACTAAAGTCTTGGGTCGACCCTCCTGGCTTCCAAGCACTGGGCAACTGTTGGCCGTACCTAACGGGAAGCAAGTGTGTTTATATAAGCGTGAAACTTGGGAACAAATAACCACCCTGACTAATGCGCAAGTGGAAAAGGTAAGCATTTAGTTTTGTTTGGTTTCCTTTAGTTATATAATTGGTTTTGAGTGAAAAGTTAGATTATTCTTTGTGCGGCAAAAGCTTGTATTTGAGAATCAAACATTGCCTTTTGAATAGAGTAAACTCTTGATTCTACAACCTTTCACAGTTGTCAGGAAAAGGGTAATTATCTCGAAGGGGTCGACATTGGAATTTGACCCATCCCTGAAGCCCATATATGAAAATTACTTTTTTTTAGAGAACACATGAAAAAAAACCCAAAAAACTACTTGGTGAAGAAGTCCATTATTGAGGACTGCTTCTTATTAGTGCCAGTTTGCTCAACAAAGTCTTTCACATTATAAAACTGGGAACTCATCTCATCACTAGTGCATAGACTTGCATAGATGTCTCCCGCTTTCAGGAAATTTTTCATCGTGGGGATGTCTTCAAGCTCTTTTTCCATTTCTTCCTCCCCCTCTTCATCTCGCTGGACTCTTGCTGCCCCCTAACTATATCGGCATTGTCTGTGTCACATTTCCTCGTCACACAGCCAAGTGAAAGTTAGGGGGTCATAAGGAAGTGTTGTCAATGGGCCAGGCTTAATTTCCATGGAGGGGCTTGACTGGGTCTTGGTGTCCACTGGCGGTGGATTGGCTGGGTCTTTGACGCTGGTGGTGGTAGGAGGTTCAAAGACGGCAGCTTCTTTGACAGGTGGGACAAGGTGGGTGTGTCAGAAGCAGTCGGCATTTACCACATGTCTCATTGTCTTCCAACTGGCGACAATTCCTTTCATGGCTATAAATATGCCCCACTTCTTGACTGCCTTGCTCATGTTGGGTTTCCACACCATACTACGCACAAGCATCTCACGGAATTTCATTTTCCCCCCGCTGGATTATCCCCTGCTCCAGGGGCTGAAACATGCAGGGACACCAGCTCGATGTTTCTCAGTTTGCCAAGAGCAGGATGTGTGAGGCAATTGTCAACTA
Organism: Timema douglasi; assembly: GCA_901482245.1. Taxonomy (NCBI): domain Eukaryota; kingdom Metazoa; phylum Arthropoda; class Insecta; order Phasmatodea; family Timematidae; genus Timema; species Timema douglasi. The sequence goes on along the minus strand of CABEEJ010000369.1, from coordinate 181,894 downwards.
AGAGCACAACTTTCCGGTTTATGGCTCCCATCTTCAAACAGAAGCCTTGAAGTCACCTCATGAACACCCCCCGAGACCCTGGGGTTTCTTGAACTTCCCGATCACGAGGGTCTTCATCTTATCACTGCCATCCATGTTGCAGCATGGAAGGACAGTGAGGTGCTCCTTGCTCTTCCTCGCACCCTTGCACTTATCCCCTTTCACCACAAGAGTGCGATCTGGCATGAGGTTTTAGAACATCACCAGCTCGTCAGTTTTATATACATCTCAAGGCTGGTAGCAGCTGAGGATGTTTCGGAGCAAGGGCAGCTACTCTCATCAATTTTGGGTCGACCAAAGCGCTTTCACCGACTGCCTTGTGGCTAGATATTTCATGACACACTTTTTAGTGCTCCAGCTACACACTTTAACACTTTAAGTTCACTTTAACCAACCTCAGGGCAAATTTATCAGCTTTGCTCTGCATTATTGATCTGTTTATAGGCTTGTTTTGGGCTCTATTCTGGCTACAACATTCCAGCATAGCTCGCTGCAGATTCATGTGTGTCACCTCCTTTATATTTTTGACCTTTACATTGTGTCCTTCTTTCTGCACTGTAATAACAGTTTACTCTCCCATTTTGAGAATCGTGAAACGCGTCGACTTCAGGATGCCATGCCGCCTTGCAATCTGTCAGTGTAATCCTCTTCTCATCCACTTCCTGGATCTCGTACTTCTTCATGAGCATCAAGAAGGTCCTCATTTCACTCATTTTGTCAAAATCACAAGTCCTTATTAAATAAAAAAAAAGTGATGGTCATCAAAAATTGTTCCCAAAATCAAACCAAATTGAAAAAAGCCTGGCATGTGAAGTAGCTGCAGTTGCGCACGGCAAACATTGGCGTACTTTGGGGAGGGAGTGGACAGAGTCTTGTTCTATTGGTTGGCACTGATAGCGAGGTGTGAGGATGCCTATTTTTAGATCTGACCCACCTGTGAATAGTACAGTGCTTACGAAGAGAATTGTAACTCAGCAACCAAAGTAAGTACAACAAACATATTTTTTGGCTGATTTTCTCCAGAATTTTTACTTTTTTTTTCCAATTTCACTGTGGTTTTTCAAAAGCAGGTCATTTCTTTGAGAGGGACGGTTTTCCTGGGCTTATAGGATTGAAAGTTGACTGTATAATTTTTGTAAAATTCACAAAAAAATGAAGCTCTTCTATGCATAGTGCTATGTTACATCTGACCTCCAAAAGCTATTCAGCGTAGTTACAAGGGTGTCTTCCAGGAGTGTGGAATTTGAGCACATGGTATGGTGGATAGCTGAAACTAGAGATGTGGCATTTGTCTGTCAAGCTAACTTGGAAACAGTCGTGGATGGAGATCTAACTTCAGTGAAAGAGTTAATTCTTTTGAAATGGAAATGTCTGTTAAGTAATATTGTGCTTTTGGATTACTTTAATAACAATTGACATTGAATAGTATAGTTATAGAATGAGTCTTATTCACAGTTCGGAGCAAAGATTTGAAACATTTGTCATAGCCGTTGAGTGTTCCTCCAAGGTATGTTCAGAGGTGTTGACTGCAATATGAGTAATGGGGCCCCAGCTATAATTATGTGTCAAATAAAAAGTACAGTGTTATGAAGAGTCTTTTTATTGCGAAAGAAATGGGATTTTCCCCCTACTAAAGAGATTACATTATTAGACCCCCTGCATGAAACAAGATGGCACAACGTCTCGAACAAACATCAGAACTGTGTTAAGAACTAAAAAGAGTTGAGCAAAAAATGCGCACCCCGGTCATCAAAACATTGTCAAGGAAGAAAAGGGGTGTGGCCCCATTTTACTAAAGTGGTAAGAATCCTATAAGAGAGCTAGCTATACACTATACACTAAACACCAACCCACCAACCAGCTATCCAGAAACAGCCAGCCTCCCTCAACTTCTATCCCTCAGCCGTTAATTTGTCACCTTGTATTTGTAATTTTTTCTCTTGGAATAATTTTATATTTTACATGAGCCAAAGGGTTGTGGAAAATATGTTACCTTGGGTAGTAACTGGCTGACGGGTTGAAACCCTCTGGTCTAAGGTGTTACTCATAAATACTAGACTGATGGTTTAGATCCCATCTTGTGTTTTTACGAGTGGTCTTACTAAAATATTTTTCCAATCTTTCTCCACACACAAATGAGAACACACTTCCGCAAGATTCCACCTTCCTCATTACTGTCATATTATTATAATTAGTACAACAGATTATATATATATAAATACATACATAATCACACTGTTCCCTTGTGGGGTAAGCAAGAAGCTGTGTATATACTTCAAAAAACAACTCCGCTCTTAAACCATCCTCACTAACTTTCTCCACACTTCCCTATCCTTGAATACTCCCTTCCCTTCAACAACATCCATACACCAAGTCATACATGCTCTTTTATTCTTAAAACTCTTAATGTTTCTCTTTTTCATAGATTCATCTACAGCATTTAGCCACATCTTACATGATCTACCCCTTCCTTTTGATCCACACACACTACCTTCATATGTTAGCTTTGTCATTCGATCCACACTCATCCGCTCAACATGCTCAAAACAACGTAAGACACTTCGTTCACAATTACATATTAGATTCCCTTTCAAACCACACTCCTTCAGCATCCATTTATTACTGACTCTGTCCATATGTATATAATCCAAATGGGTGAAAAAGGTCACAAAATATATACATTTCTGAGGATCATTGTTCTTTATAAAACAGCTGGTATGGTAAGTATTTCTAATAGTTCTGTTTTGTTTCATAATATTGAAGTAAATAGTTGTAATATTTAGCTTTGTTAATGTCTTGCTTTCATGTTTAGTAAAGTACGATAATTAAATTTCATTTTAGCTAAATATTCAATTAACTGAAATGGCTTGTGTTTTGCTAGGAATTTTCAATTGTCACTTTTTCTTCATGTGGCAAGTATTTGGCTGGCTGCACCATTGGAGGTGATATCTGTGTTTGGGACATTAAACAAGAATCATGTGTTATGCATGAGGTAATCAAGAATAAGAACCAGATTTGTGCTCTGGCCTGGAACCCAAGTGGAAGCGGAGAATTGGGCTACTGCGACCTCACAGGACAACTAGGAACAATTGAGGGCTGCATTCCTGTAGAACTCAACTCTAACCTTGATGGAAGTCTAAAGGTTCATATTTCCTTACAATTATATACTGTAACTCTGTTACAATATATTAAATTAAATTAAATTAAGGGAAATCGTGTACATTATAAATTGTTCTTGGGCCAAATTGAGTTAGAAATGAGTAAATATGATAAAATGACTCCCTTCAAGAAATACTTCCCTTCTTAAGACATTGAAATTTATCTGCTTTGGCTCTCAAGAATTCACTTGCGATTAAGTATTTAGAGGGTTGATTAATTTCTAATTTACTTGTCCGCTCAAAAACTTTCACGCAGTAAAAAAATAGATACTTGGGTCCTTTTAGCACACTAGATAAGCAAATCATTATTATCTTCTGTGAGGCATAAAATGCCGATCGAAAAGTAGGATGGGGAAAGATAGAGAAAGAAATTTCTGAAAATAAATTGTTTCTATTAATTTTGGAAATTTTAATCCCCGTCCACGCCTCTTTCCATCTGTCCAATTACCACTTAGAAATTTCTAATTTTTAGACTTGTTTGGTTATCTGGAGTTATGATTTACATTTTCTACTATAATTACAAGTTTTTTTTTATAAACCCACACACTATATTTCCTGGAGACCCATTTTAAAATTTTCAGCCTTTTATAGTTATTTGAAGTTGTATATTTCTTTACTTTCCTGCCAAATTTAACTCTTATACTTCATTGATAAGTAATTGTAGTTTTGACCGCCCTCCCCTCCTCCTTAAATCTTTTTCAAAATCCCTCTGAGGAATATTAGATTCTAAACCTGGAATTTTTCTCTACCTGTTTGCCAAATTATAATGTTCTACTTCATTTCAAAAGTATTTTCTAACTATAGCTTCTCCCCCTCCATTTCCCAGACTTCCATTATAAAAATTAAAATTTTCTGCTCTTTATTTTTATTTGGAGCTTAAAGAATTTTGGTTCTCTATGACACACAGAAGTAGGTTAATGTACTAGGTTTATTGAGTCCAGTCCTCCCAGTTGTTCAACTCTCATTTATAAATTTCAAATTTTAAGATGTAATTGGATATTTTCAGGAGTCCTTATATCGGCTTGCCAAATTTACATTTTCTATCACACCTTTAAAAGTTTTCTTTTTATAACCAACCTCTCTACCTTATTTCCCAAGGTCCATTTTAAAATATTTAAATTCTTATGTAAGACTAGCGCCTTGTCCAAATTTTCTAACACACTGGGAAGTAGTTTATTCTATTGGGTTTGGAAATTTTAAACCTCTTGCCCCCACATCCATTTGTCTAAGGTGTTGGATTGTTGTTTCTCTACCTGTCTGTCAAATTTTAATTTTCATACCTCATCTTTAAAGTTTTTATAATTATTCCCCTCCCTAGAAACCCATTTTAAAATTTGTCATTTCTAAATTTTTCTGGTTTTATGAGGTAATCCCTCTAACTTTCTTGCCTATCTATAAGTGCCTTATCTTTTCCTTAACACATACACACTTTCTGTTTTATATATTTTTATATAAATATTAGTTGAGTATAAGTACCCATTCAGGTTGTACTCATACATACATTTTGCTAATGTAATGGGTATTAAGAAGGTAGGATATTAGAGAATATGTACACTCACTTGCATGGAGGAAAAGTTGGAAAAACTATTAATAAAGAGCCCGACACCGATGTGGGTTTCGGAACTGTTCTTAAAAAGAAACTATATATAACATGCTATACTTAAATTATACAATAACTATGCCCTTATTATATAAAATATACATATTAATATCAATAAACATACATGTATCTAACAAACTATAAACTCATGGCACATGGAGTGAAGATAGTTATGCATATAATATAGCGCCTAGAAGCTAGGTGGACACAGGGTCCAAATGTCAATGCAATCTCTTTTATTATCGTTTGCTTGTGATGGTTGGCTGTGTTTCAAATCCCAGCCGTGTATGAGTGTCTTTAATTAAATGGTTTTCCACTCTCTCTCTACACTAATCCGAATGTATGCCTCATCCTCATTCTTACCCCACTAGCGTGGTTAAATATGGATAGCCCGGCCATGTTCAGTGTAGATACATAATAATATAAATAGAGCCAATGAACAACAGATCCTTTTTTACACTTAACAAGTGCACAATAAACATAAACAAGTTTTTAACCTAATTATAGTCCCTCTTATTATTTCACAATATGTACATTAAAGTAGATTAGAGGAACTATACACAAATTTGTGCAAATGTTGATTTCCTTAATATTATGCCTCCTCATTCCTTTCTCATATATTTAAATATGCGACTAGCTCGGATTGATTTTAGAAAGCTAAACATACAAGTTTGAATGTAAAAGTTGTCCCATCTGTTTCGAGCAAGTGAGATCTGGCAACTGCGCACTCCATAAGAACTGTACTGCAGAGTAAGAGTGGAATGGAATATAGGTTCTTACCACATTAAAATATAAACACATAGACGAAAAAACAAAATATAGACACTCTTTATCACAGTTGAGGCTGGCCCTATTTGCTAGTTTAAAGCTTACACCAGAATGGTAGGGGGATTAACGTTGCAAGACATCTCACACTGGATGTGGCTTCTTTGAAAGGAGCCATCAGAGCTGGCCCTGCTGAGCTTCTATATTCGGTCACTTTAGAGTACAGTACTCGCTTGTCGTTTAGAATGGGGAATGAATAATCTTGTCTTAAATACTGCAAAACGAATCCAATAATTCACTGCGTGTAAAGAAGTGTTCCACTTCATATTAATATATTTTACCAAAATATGTTAGAGAATAGAAATAAATAAAAATATGTCAATAGAATTAAAAAAATGTTGTTGGGGCCTAGCCCCTGTGGTCTCCAAGGACGGCTCCCTTTGCCTTTATCTGCGCAAAAATGTCTTATGCAAAGTGATGTTTAAAAACTTTGAGCACCATGAGATGTGCATCAAGCTATTTAAAAAACCTGACCTTCTAAAGCCAAAAATCAAATATCTAATGGTTCATAACAAATCCGACATTAATTTGAAATACATTTGAATCCTTAACATAGTAAGATAAAAAGTAAATAAATAAAAACAAACTGATACTTAAAAAGGTAATTTTTATGCGTAATAGTAAATATTTAATAGTTTAGAACCAAGGTCAGGGCAACCCAGTCGCCTATCGCAGGTGGCGAATTGGCTATACATACAAATGTGGTGAATTTGAGTTTGTCAACTCTCACAGTAAAATAAATTTTTTCCCGACAGGATATGTTGGTTGTAACTTAACATTTCCTGGCTATCATTAGAAACATTCCTCATGGTAATTGAGTTCAGATATTCGGCCAATGTTTCTGTGTCTTGTAAGACAAAAGGATTGTCAAATTTCAAATTAAATTGTCTTAAATTTTTAATCAGAACAATTTTCATTATTTGCGTTGAAGGCAGTTGTATCTGATTAGTCAAAGTGAACATGTTTTGAATAAACTCATTCAGACAATGTGTGCTGTTTTAAATGTTCGAGTGAGCAACAGAATTTCTTAATTTTTACATGGTGTGAAGAATTTTACTTTTCATTCGCCACACCCGTGGATGCATTGAAAAATATGTTGCCCACCCCTGGTTTAGAAAGTATTCACTCAATCCTGTTGAAATATTTACATATTCATCTATAGCCAGTTATTAAGTCAAAATCAAACACTTGTAGTTAATAGGTTAAGAAAATTTGATACATTTAATCTCATCAGTTAAAACAGCTTTTAAAGGAAATTTAAAAAAAATTGTTTGAAATCTAAACACAATTGTAATCAGTTTGAATGAAAAACAAGTTCTTTTTTAAAAAAATGTTCCAATGCACAATCCCCCTTAGGGGTATTTATAATCTTTTATATGAACCAGCTGATTAAACCAGCACATAACTTAAAATAACTTATACATAAACAGGGGCAACCCAAGGTATATTTTATGCTTGGGTGGGTATGCTTTTTGATGCTCCCCTATATAACTAGTGAAAAATATGAAAAATAATCCCCAAACCTAATGTAGTCTGGGAACGATAGAAAAATAATCTCCAAACCTAACATAGTCTGGGCATGATAAGAAAATGATTTAAAAGGAAACTCCACAAAGATAATCAATAATCATCCTCCAAATGTTTCACTGCAAGATTGTTCGAGAATGGTTAGGATTACAAAGAAAAATATAAGAACATGTTTTATAGACAAATTAAGGGTGCACTTTTTTCAAGCTAGCGGATGTAAAATAAATTTTTAATAGTGGCACTATATATTATTTTATTCACTATAAAAAACTTTATCAATATGTCAAATTTGATTTAATATCAAAAAGTGAACGGTTGCTATGCTTAGCAACTCCATTATAATGCCCAGATATGTTAGGTTTGGTTTAGAGATTATTTTCTGATCACACCCAGGTTAGGTTAGCTTGGTGCTGTGTTTGCCACCCCTCTCGAGCTGATGGCCCAGGCAGCTGCCCAACCAGTACGGCAGCCCTTCACATTTATTTCACTCCCATTTCAATCCATCAATTTCACCAATAATACTTTTTTTTCAGCCATGCCAGGAATTTAACCCGCTTTTTTAATTCAGTAGGTATCTGCACTACCACATTAGTAAAGGAATTGGACTTTAATCAACCCAAACTCTTTGGTACACAAAGGCACATTATTCAACCAATAGATTTGTTGATTTTGTTATCTAACACTTTTAAATTGTATTACTAAATGTTGTGTATATGTTTTAGAGTGCAGAACTTACCACCCAGAAACACTCTGTGAAGAATAGTGATTTCCCTTTTGAGCCTCTTATAGATGATGACGACGATGATGATGAAAATGTAATCTCTCTGGACAAGATAAAAGCAGATTCAACACACCCAGCGAATGAAATTGATCTACCAAACGTATTAGGTAATACCAACCCAACCTATTTAATTAATACATATTTAAGCATAAATGTGATTCCGTGTCATAAAATTGTTTGTGGCATTTTTTTACTAAATCTTGCACAGTCACTTAAATTAATAAATATCAACTTAACACTTTGATATAACTCTATAAGGAAAACCTCTTTTCGCTATATGAGGCAATTGTAATATATATGGAAGAAGGTACAGGAAAGGTGGATAGAAACATATAAAAGGGGGACAAACACAATTTGGCCTTTACAATGAAAAGAATAACACAGTTCACACTTTACACTGCTGCCAATGGACAAAGAGGTATTGGATGTCTCTTAAAGAAAATTGATCGTCACCGCCCAATCCCCCGACCTAGGTTTCATTCTATCGGAACTCATCAGGGAGGAGTGTGAAACGGGTAACGTAACTTCCTAAAAGAGAAAACCAAAAAACACAAAAGAGGAAAAAAAGGGAAATGGTAAAGAATAGTAGAACACATAGATAGGTTTTCTCTTTTAGGAAGTTGTGTTGCGCGTTTCACACTCCTCCCTGATGAGTTGCGATAGAATGAAACCTAGGTCAGGGGATTGGGCGGTGACGATTCAATTTTCTTTAAGAGACATCCATTACCTCTTTGTCCATTGGCAGCAGTGTAAAGTGTGAACTGTGTTCTTCTTTTCATTGAAAAGGCCATATTGTGTTTGTCCCCCTTTTATATGTTTCACCTTTCCTGTACCTTCTTCCAAATATAATACAACTTAACACTTTATAAGAGAATCATTTCAATTACATTGTAGGATGTGAATTTTTGAATATTTGCTTTCTTGCCATTTTTGTAAAGTATTTTAAGTGAAAATTAAATCTAAATAATAAGTGGGCAATCCAACTTATCGTTGAATTTGACCCAGTTCAAACCTAATAAGCTGGTTATATCATTTACAAATGTTTAATGCAAATAGGTTTGACTTTGATTATGAAGAGCCTGTTTGAACTCTGGTATTACAATTGGAGATGGGTCAGATCCACTATTTTATGAATCCGAATCTCAAACCTGAATCTACAATTCACCTTTGAATTATGAATTTCCAATCTGAATCGAAATCTTGCAAAAAATTATGAAAATAAGAGGAAATGGAAATATGATGGAATTATTTAAAATAAAAAACATTTTTTATAATCCATTCATTATAACATTCAATCAAGTGTTAAAAATACTGGTCTGGGGTCTGGTTGTAAAGTTCATTCTGTAATTATAAATGATTTTGAATCGACAGTAAGCAGTCTTAGAGCCCTAAAACAAATTTCACTTGAAAACAGATTGAAAAAACATTTTTTTTAAAGGATTTGAGTCCCGAATTCTTGACTCTGGAATATCTTTAGGATTTGAGATATTTGAGAATTTGAGGTCCCATACCTACATAATGAAAAGGGCAAATTTAGTAATTTATGTGCAAACTTGAAAAATTCTATGGTGAAACTGTTCATTAATTAATGTAATTATTGTGATTTTTTTTTGTAATCTCTTAGTCCCATCTTATATTAGTGGTAATCTGACTGCACTTCTTATAAACCACTTTCCTAATTAATTCGTTTGTATTAATCATACACAAACGTTACTCCTAGGATCAGTCCTTTATACTATAATTATTTTCAACAAATGAATACAAGTGTCTTAGGCATAGAAATAAGAGCCATAATCTTCTATTTCATATTTCAATGCTTTACCCTTGTGCCACCCTGGTTCATTTTGTAACTAAGGCCACTGTTTACTTGTAATTGTTACCACATATAGGCTAAAGACTAAACAAATAATTGTCCAAGATGGCTCAGTAATAGAGCATTGACACACAAATTCAAACGTTCCAGTCTCAATAGCTATGCTTAAGATTGTAATTTGCACTTAATTAAAGTCTTTCTCATATCTATCTCTCAAATTAGTTACTATTGTGTTAAACATGGGACAAAAAAAGAGGTGGCTCACCTAGTACCTTAGAAATTTCTGTTTTTGTCATGGGCAGAATAAATCACATAAATATATACTAATAAAACATTCATCATTATCAAAACTGAATCAATATTAAACTTTTCTTTAAGAGATTACGAACATATTTGTAAAATAACTTATAATACATTTATCATGACCTTATTCACAGAGAATCAAAATGTATATAGCATTTTAATATTGAAAAAAGATAATTATAGAGCTTTTATAAAAAAATAATTATGTTATAAGATTATTTTATGTTTATTAATGTGTCTTATACATTGTAATTAGTTTACAATTTGTTTTGATTGTTTTATCTTGATAAATAAATTTAGTTAACAATACAAATGTTTTAAATCATATTTAATATATAAGAAATTAATTTATATCATATTAAGAAATTGCACGGGGTTACATGGATGGTACTGGGCAACAGTGGTATTAGGATCGACTTGTGGCACAAAGCAAATGATGCCCGAGATGATTAAAAACCAAACAACCACGGGCATGACCACATGGAGTGGTAGTTAGGTTGTGGAAAAGGGAAAATTGTCACACTAGCTTTTCTCTGAAAAACCCTTTTGTCAAGGGAACAAAACCAATGATGGCAACAAGCGACTGGAACAGAAAATAGAAAGTGTGATGTAAGAAGACTAATTTGGATTCAGAAAAGGAACCAGAGATACTATCATTATGCTGAGAATAATTTCATAGAAAGTGCTGGAAGTCAATGAACAAATTTACATCGGTTTCATGTATTAATCACAACTTGTGAATGTCTGGAATGCTAGGCCTCCACTGTGGTTCGGATTACACGTTAAACTTTAGGTCGTCCATTTCATATCACAATCACCCTACCATTACACATCAGCGTAAGTGCGTATAACCCGAACAGGTAGTAGGACTCGGTGCTAATAATAGTAGTATTAATAATAATGATGATGATTAATAATAATTAAATAATTAATAATAATGAAATAATAATTAAATGATGATGATGATGATGATGATGAGGATACAATAATAATAGTAATAATAAAATTTCATTGAGTGGCAAAAAGCATTTGATAGAGTATAATGGAAGAAACTGATGGAAATACTTAAGATCAGCATCAACTGGAGGAACAGAAGGTTGATTGCAAACCTGTACCTGGGAAAGCGAGTGAAGGTGAGGCAGAATGATGAAGAAACTAAAAGCGTAAATATAAGAGGGTGAATGAGAACTGGATGCTTTTTGTCACCTAGTTTGTTCAACTTGTATGAAGGATGGCTGGTCAAAAAAGCTTTGGAGGAACTTCGCAATTTCAAAATAGGACACATCATCAACATAATAAAATAAAGAAGAATTGTAGGAAATGATGGATTGGCTGGTTGAGATAGGGAGGTGTGGCATAGAGATCAACATTGAGAAGTTAAAAGTAATGGGGATTTCAAAAAATAAAGATCCGCTAGAAATAAAAATTGTAAACCAGGAGCTAGAAAACATAGAGCAGTTCAAATACCTGTGAAGTCTGCTGACAAAGAATGACTACTGCACCAAGACAATTAGGTCAAGGATCACCATGAACAAGGAAACTTTCAACAAGAAGAGGTTACTGCTGACTAGCAAGTCGAGTTTGGATTAAGGAAGAAACTAATAATATGCTACATTTGGATCATCACTCTGTATGGAGTAGAAACTTGGCAAATGAAATCCTAAGAAGAGTGGGTGAGACGAGAACAATTTTGGATGTGATTCTTCAGTGTAAAGCAAACTGGATTGGACACATCCTTGGGAAGAACTGTCTTCTGCACGGCGTCATAGAAGGAAGGTTGAGGGAAAGAGAAGCTTAGGGAGGAGGAGGATTCAAATATTGGCTGACTTGAGGAGAAGAAGATAATTCTGGGTGCTGAAGGAGGAAGCAGAGGACAGGGCAGGGCGCATTGGCGGTCTAAGTTCACTGACAAAAGGAATTGACCTGTTGTGAGATAGAACGCCTAGTAATAAATAATATATTGAATAAAAGTATTTACAGTCCTTTTCATCGCAGGAATTGTCATTTCTCATCCTTAAATCTCTTCAAGTCTGTCACTTAAACTCAAGCACAGAACATTATATGTTAGCTGGTAAAATTAATTTATTAAGAACACCAGCTACTTAATGGACAGAATTCCAACAACAATATTAGTCTAAAGATAGCCCGATAAAGAAATGTTATTTTTAACATGCCTCCCTGTCCCTCTTCTCACGTCTCACCACACAAACACCACTGTTATATGGAAAACAATCATAAATATCTTGATCATTCTACAAATTATTAAGTGTATTTGTTAAAAGGCTAGTTATAGTCACTCGTACACTTTAATTTTGTAATCAAACTCTACTCAGACTATACTTTTAGTTGTGCAGCATATGTAGAGGAATTGAATAAACACTATACAGGGTGGGGCAAAGAAACCTGTTTATTTTCAACTCTCATTATGACGACTGGAGGACTGGAGGAGTGTGACCGAGGTCATTTGCTAGCTTGTTGCATGCCATTTCAATAAACATTGAGCATTGTTCTTTCGTCATAGAAACTTTAAGAATTGTGACTCTTTTATCACTACGCAGCAGTTATTTCACACTCACTTCAAAGGCCCCCAGAAGTAACACAATAAAGCCACGGGTGCAGAACGTTCGGCAAAGTGCTTCTGCAGTGAAAAAAACCCGCAGGGTGTTATTCCAACAGTACGAACACCAGAGAGTATTGAAAATGTGAGAACAGTTGTCCTCCAGAATCCATGACTTTCAGATAGAAAACAAGCCGTTGCCTTAAACATGTTTTTGCGAAGCCTGCATAGAATTTGCACTTGGATCTAAACTTTCATATGCCCCGCACCAAATGGCGGTTGTTCAAGAGCTAATTATTCAGAATTTAGCTACTCGTTTGGAATTTTGCTGAAAAATTTCTTGTAATTATGGACTAGAAAGATATAGAAAACCTTTGGCTTATAACCGACAAAGGACATTATGAATTGTCGAGTTGCGTCAACAAACTGAATTTTCGCTATTGGGCAGCAAAGATTCCAAAACAGCTCAAAGTTGATACAGCGAGGGCAACAACGACTGTGTTGTGGCATTCGTTTCAAGGTCATGTGGTTTCAGGGAATGGTAATGTTCCATGACCTATATGTTCTCTGGATTTAACCTCTTGTGACTACTGGCTATGGGGCTATCTTAAGAGGGAAATGTTTGTCACTATACCCAGAACCATTGAAAATCTCAAACAAAAAATAAAGGTTGAAGTTGCAACGATTCCAGGGTAAAAGATCCACAAAGTGATGAGAAATCTTCAAGGAAGGCTGAGAAAGTATGTGAGGAACGAAAGGAGACATCTCAATGATACTATTTTTAAAACATAAAATGGCATCAAATGTTGTTTCTAGTGATAGTAATCCTTACATATAAAAACAATATATTTGTCCATTATTTCATTAAAAAAATTGTCGAGTTCATCTGCCTCAACCTGTATTAAAATTAAAGCAAATTTTCATATTATTTTGTATTAGTTAAATTCTCTTTATAACTCATTTTTTAAGATGACTCTACCTTGCATTGAATTCATTTTATAATCTAGTGAATTATATTAGTTTTACAGTGAAATTAATTATTCTTGTAAACAAATAAATTATCATTCAATCTTTTGAAAGCTTAATAAACTTTTGTTTATTTCAGATGATTTGGATGACGATGATGCTCAAAGTAAAGTGAGCCTTAAGATTTCTGAACTTCAGCCACCATTTCAGCCCTCTGCCACACCACAACATCTGCAACACAGATTCATGGTAACACTTGAATTTCTAAGAACATCCTTGAACATGCCCAACAAAATTCCACTAGCTATGTTCCACCTGTTCCTCCAATACCCACATCTCTGATTGCTCTGTCTACGATAGGGGTCACCAAACAGTCGAGCGTAACCTGCCGGTAACTCGAAATGGCATTTTCGATAGCTCATACGAGAATTTTATTTTGCACTTCCCATCGTGACTTTTTGTTTGTTGAAGAGGGTAGCCTAAAGTTCAGCTCACCAAACAATTTGAGATTTTGAGAGTAGCTCATTCACTTTTTGTTTGGCGACTCCTGGTGTATGGCATCAATCTCACAATATAATAGGTTTCTGGTGATAAGAAGGGGTCAGATGCACCGGGGCAGTGATGACAAAACCAAAGGGACATTGTCACCTGCTTGGTTGAATCTACCCCCCCTTCCCTGACAAATCCGCCCTCTTTGGATTTATTTATTTCCCCTCTAAATAAAGTCAAAAGCAAATGCTTTATTGAAACAAAAACTAAATCAATTGCAAAATTTCATCAAAATACATACGGTTATCAGGAAACCATAGTTTATGAGGGTTTTTGTTGTAAAATGTGGGTTTTTTTACTTAACACATGTATGCTCAATTTGGATGCCCTCAAAACTCCCCCTCCTCCCCCTGTTATTTGCGAAGGGAAATTTAGTTGAGTGTTTCGTATATTACTATGCATTCCCAAATATCTTTCCCCCCAGTGGTTTTACACCCTCTCTATTTTCGATGTCCATAATGTAAGCTGTGTACAGCCGGTTGGGCAGTAAGCCATAACACAAAATGTTTAAAACAGTAACCTATTAAGTATTAATTGGTTGAATTAGGAACTGTGCATTTAAGGTTAGTTACCATTATAAAGTGTACAAATAGCTAGTAGAGGCATTCACATAAATCAAAATTGCTATTTGCGGGAGGGGTTAGCAAAGAGCCATGATAAATACGGCTTATTAAATACATCATATTTAAAGAAAAATTATATGTGTGGTAAAAGGATATATCAAACCCAAATAGAATTTTAAAATAACTCTTCCATATAACTTATAAAGAAAACCATTTTAAAAAGACGGTTATGGTTGGGTGACGATCGTGTATGGTTGAAAGATGATTGGTTATGTAACTCCCTTTCGTTATAAATAATAAACAAGAATAACATCATGCAATTTTTTCGTTACTTTTAGCTTGTTACAGTTATGGTTAGGAAATGATTGGTTATGGTTTGAAGATGATTGGTTATGGTTTGGACATGATCGGTTATGGTTTGGACATGATCGGTTATGGTCTGGAGATGATCGGTTATGGTCAGGAGATGATCAGTTATGGTCGGGAGATGATCGGTTATGGTCGGGAGATGATCGGTTATGGTCGGAAGATGATCGGTTATGGTCGGAAGATGATTGGTTATGGTCGGAAGATGATTGGTTATGGTCGGAAGATGATCGGTTATGGTCGGGAGATGATCGGTTATGGTCGGGAGATGGTCGGTTATGGTTGGGAGATGGCTGGGAGATAGTCGGTTATGGTTGGGAGATTATTGGTTAGGATTGGGAGGTGGTCGGTTATGGTCGGTTATGGTTGGGAGATGGTCGGTTATGGTTGGGAGATGTTAACATCAAGCCATAATTAGTAATTGCAACTTTTTTAAGATAAACTATAAATAGATTTTAGAATATATATTATTTCTTTAATGAAAACCTCTTCACTTATTTAAGTACCTTTTGTTGTTTCTATCACTTTTTCCTATATCTTCTTTGATACATAACAAAGCTTAAAATGGGTCACTCGAATCATATCCTCAAATTCACCAAATCTCGACAAGTATTTCAGATTTTACCAGATTTAATGGTTGAATCTTTCACCTCATAAACAAAGCATAATATTATGAATTGATTAAAAAATTACTTAGGTAGGCCTACTTGAAAACCACAATTTATACCGGTACTATTATTCTTCAAATAAAAGAGATTAGCTCTGTAAAAACAATCAAAAATTAGTTTTTCAGATTTAAAAAAAATACATTTTATGGTATAGAAAATCTTACATTCCTTATACTCTAATCCCCCCTCAATACAAACTTGAACTTGACTATTACAACGCATGCTCATCTCGAGAACAGTTTTGTAAATATTAAATAAACTCACTGAAAGTCTTCAGAACTAAAAATCAAAACTAGATATTCAAACAAACTCAAAATAAATACAACATTTAAAAAATTTCTCCTGAAAAGATGAACACATTTCACTTACTATAAAAATGTAGTCAGCTACCTTGACTAATCCTATTTATGTTTGATCACCAGAAATTGCTGATGACTAAACAAGCATCTTTATTCTTTATTTATACAATTCAACTTGTTTCAACAATTTATGTCCAAACAAGTATTATAATTTATTTAATGCTATCCTTAAATTAAATATTTTGTGGGTTCTATTAAAATTAACAACTATTCACAGTGTAAATTTTCGGTAGCAAAAAAATTGTTTGGCTAGCTCATCGTAATATATTGTTTTTTAAAAATTAATTCAGGTATTCTGCTCTCAAAGTAAGTACTCTTGAGTATTAATAATCAAATAACATTTTGATAATTCATTATTGGTTTTTAAAATTGATTTTGATTACAAGTTGTTGATTATTTTAAAATGTAGTAGTGATATTTTTCAATCTTCCATGGATCTTATATTACTATTTTTAAAGCAATATTTTTGTTTGAATATATTAATTTTTTTTTATATATGTAGTCCTTCATTGATGATTAAAGTTGCTAGCATTAAGTCCTAATCTGTTTGTTTGTTTGTAATTTCTTATTACATGGTGTCTACCATCCAGGAAAATCAGGGATAATGGGAATAAGCCGGGAATTTGAAGCGATCGGGAAAAAACTGGAATAAATTGGGTATTTGGTAAATTACAATAAAAATCTGGACGTTGTTTTACTAAAATATGAAATATAATAATCATTAAATCAGTAAATAATGATATTATTCAAACCGTAGTTTTTTTTGTTTGTAGCTGTGTAATATATTTTATAATTCTTAGTAAACAATGTTAATACAAATTTAAAAAAGTGTTTATTTAAATTTTAAAACTTACTATTATTCATAAAAAAAAGATTAATAGAAACATTAGGGGGTAGGGAGAGGGAGGGGGGAGTTTGAAGGATGCAACATACTTTCTAGTCGTGAATTTCAGGAAATGATCAGGGGAAATCATAGAAAATGTCGAGAATTTCATTGGTCATGTTAATTAAACACCATGTATTAGCTAAACTCATTCTAATGTGCCTAGTCACCTAATGTCCCTCGCTGTAAACTATTTTGGGTCTAGTCGATATCTCCTTCCAGATTTACCAGTGTCCGATCTGACATTGATCAGCCATTTTGTGCCTAGTCACTTGATGTCTCGTTATCATATTCTTTTAGATTAGATGAAATCTTCTTTTGCCGTTATTAAAGTTTGGTCCTTGGCGGCCAGTAATTTGGTTGGTTAAAGCATCTAGATTGCCTTCTCTATGGAGGTAAATATTTTGAGGGTGTAGAGATTGCATGGTATTAAAAGAAGAATGAAAGATTACATAGTGATAATTTAAAAAGATATATATTGATTTAATTATCACTGCAGGTTAATTAACTTTTCAATATTTTTAAGAGACCAAGGTGGTCCTCTCTTTACAACCCTGTCCCATTTTACTTGGAATTTCTGAACTTAATTTACAAAAACGAAGCTACATCAAGTGAGCATTGTATTTCCGCTGAAAGTGTTAGCGGTAACAGCACATCCCTATGCTTAACTCCCCACCTATCCTCTACAGGAAATTGAGCTTCTCGACGCTGATTGGCCAGTACTCACTAATTCCTGCTAAATTTCTCCTACTTGGCATAATTCTATAACACCCCCTACTTGATTCTAAACTAAAAATAGAATCAAATAAGCCCTAGCTTCCGGGTTTAAGGCAATAATACTAAAAAAGGTAGTGAATGTAAACCGTATTTGAATTCAAACACTGGATTTGTAAGAATGAGAAATTACTCAAATGAAAAGATAATAAACTAAAAATAAAGTCATCAGGTTGAAATTTACTAACTATCTTACTTACAACTTAGATAACATCTTAAACCAGATGGTTTGAATCCACCATTTTACAAATCTGAATCCACAACTTACCTTTGAATCTTGGAAAAATTATAAACTTAATAGGAAATATAGATTTAGTAGAGTAATATAAAATACAAATATTAACTAAATGTTAACATTCTTTCCTATAATCCATTAATTATAACATTCATACATTCAGTTAAGTGTTAAATTACTGGTCTGGGGGCTGGTTGTTATGTTTATCCTATAATTATAATTTGTTCTGAACTACCATTAACCAGTATTAGGCCGGTATTACACTATCACATTTTTCTTTGATCAAGTAAATATATTACATATATTTCTTTGATCAAGTAAATATATTACATATATTTCTTTGATCAAATATATGATAAAAGATTTAACGCCGTCTTTGATCAAAGATGTGTTATTATACTACATCACATTTCTTTTACAGTCGCTACAATATATGTTATTAAAATAATTGACCTCAATGGTTTAATTCCAAGTGCAGTGACTGTGAGTGTTATTGTGATAATCTCATTGCTGCTTGGAACTAAAAGAAAACCTGTTAAATGATTGTGGATTCTACCTTGGGTTGGGAGATGAAATTCAAGAGGGATTAACAGTTGCCTGCTAAAGGAACTTCAAACTGAAGATCCGGAATCTTATCATAAATATTTACGTATTAACGGTGAAACTTTTAAATATTTGGCAGCAAAAGTCACTCCATTAATTAAAAGAAAAAATTACACACGTAAGAAATGCTATGACTGATTCGCACATACAGGATAATCTTTCAGGCGCCATTTTCTTTGATCAAACCTTAGAGCATGTTCTATAACGAAAATATGTGATCAAAGATTTGTAAAATATTTCTGTGATCAAAGATCTTTGAGGAGTCGTCAAAGTTACATCACATTTTCTTTGATCACAGATCTTTGATCAAAGAAATTTGACAGAAATGTGATAGTGTAATACCAGCCTAAGATATAAAACAGATATCACTTGCAAAGTTGGAAACAAGTCTTATTTGAGGAGTGGAGTTTCGGATCCTCATCAAATTTTGAACAACCTTAAAGCTCCGAGGTCCCATCCTTAATCATAACATCTTAAAATTGGAAAATAGCCCCACACTTTATTAGCATTAATCATTTTTAAGTTAAACTAAGCATACATTAGGCTAAGCTTTTAATAGACAATTGAAAACATGCTTTTAAAGGCACTTGCAAGCCATACCGTAAATCAATGAATTTAAGTGTTTTATAATAAGATTAAATTAACAAAATAAACATGGGAAACTATATATTTATGAAAATGGCCGACAGTTTAAAGGCAAAAAACCCTAACCACTTTACACTAAAACATTTCTTAAAGAACTAAAAATTCACTCTATAATTTTGATTGATTAAGATAATAAGTCTCGACTCTCGATTGTTTAATTTGACCGAATTTTAACGAATATTTCCTGAGGGGTGGTCGGGGTTGATTAAACTTTAAAGCATGATTGAAAAATCATCCTAATTTACAGTTAAGTGTGATGTATTTGTAAATTGTTAACCTTTCTAACAATTTGATTTTGAATTTGATATTCAAAACTAAAATTAGATTGATTTAGAATGTTGTGGTATGTGTTTCTCACTTCTTCTCGATGGGTTCCGTTAGAATAAGACCTATGTCAAGGGATCAAGAGGCAGCCATTACCTCTTTTCTCATTGTTAGAAATGTAAAATGTGAACTGTTATCATTTTAAAAACCATATTTGGTTGGTTCCCTTTTATGTGTTTCTTTCACATATATTATTACATTATTTACCAGAAACAAATAGATTGTAAAGATTAAATTATTCTAAAATACCTTTAAAAAAGTTTTGAGAGGCATCAATTTTTCATAAAAATCTGACCTATTTTACTGATTGTATTCTTAAATTGATTCTCCCCTTCCATGGATGAAAAATAAAGTTTGCGCTGCTATTCCACTGGTAGACTTTTTTACACATGTGAATTATTGTAGTTTTCCCAACCCCTTCACATGCTAACACAAGTAGATTTCCTCTAAATTACCCTTATAATTCCCATCCCTTAGAAAAGGCCATTAATAAACAAGCCGTCAAATGCATTAATTAAATAAAATCCTCACATCCCTTAGCATTCATTCTAAAAGAAGTGTGTTTTTATATATCAAGTTGATTTTATCACTATATATATCAATTTTAATTAGAGGTGGGCCATATTACTATATTTCTTGAATCCAAATTTGAATCCTTTAAAATGTACGATTTTTACTTTTTAGTAAAAGCGAAAATATTTAAAATTCAATCTAAAAAAAGTAGGTTAAGGCTTATTGGTGCCACTGACAAATGCTATTTTGTTTTTAATGTTTGCTTTGTCATAAATAACAAAGATACCACCTTTTAGTAAATTAGCTATATTTATACAAGTTTTTTTGTGTGTGATTTGGTTATGCTCCCAACTACACAAGTCTATATACGGCAATTCCTTTTACCAAATGCTTACAAATTGTCAAATCGAGTCAAGTGTTTGAGATGCTTTTTTGAGATTTTCACGAATCTCGAATCTTTAGAATTTTGTAGAATTTGAGGGCATCTAGAAGTCGACTGTCCGATCTCTAGTTTTAATATATTTTTCTGCAATACTATTATAATGGCTATTACAGGTGTGGAACTCTGTTGGCATTGTCCGTTGTTCTAACGTGCCAGAAGATGTAATTGATGTTGAGTTTCATGATACATCTGTCCATCATGCTCTTTATATAAAGAACTACATGCATCACCACATCGCCTCTCTAACTCAGCATGCACTTGTACTGGCCTGCGAGGCAGAAGATGGACCAAGGTATGTTACATCAACTTCCTTACATTTCTTGGAATGGATCAGATATTTAAAATCCATGTCCATTAAACTATATTCTCACTACATTATATCTAAAAATCCAAATATCCTATTTTTTCTACAATAATATCTTTAATGATTAGGGACATGCAAAATTCACATTTGCGATAACACAAATTTTAACACAAATTCTACTGTTTTCATGCGAATAACACAAATTCAAGCTTTTGGTTTAAATAATCACAATTTCTTTGTAATTTGGCATATACTGTGTCAAAAAATATAATTTTCAATGCTGTAACACTGGCGATATTGCTATGCCTGAGCTGCGGTTTATAAGGATAGTATCAGTTTTTTCTTATTTTATAGGTATTAAACATATCACAGGGAAAATGAGTGCTATTTAGCCTTTTTTTTCTGAGGTTAGCATTAAAAATCATGATTTATACTTTTACATATTACAATACTTAAGTTTCAATAGATCAATTTTTTGTTTTCAGCCTTTAAAAGATTTCATGTTAGGTCCAAGCAAGGACATTAATATATATGGACCTTTCTACAGGCACTCATGTTTGGCAAATTATATCTTCTTAATTTTTTATTCCCTTCTCTTTATTTGATGTCTGGTCTTCTATGACAACATGTTTTGGTGTTATTATCTTTTGGTCTAAACCTAAATTATTGATAATCGATTATTTCAATATTGCTATTCTTAAGACTTGAAGGTAATGATATTGAGATATCAAGCTTGATATTACTACTAATTCGACTCATATTTACTTAAATAATAACATTACTTTCAGCTTTTAGTATCATCGCTTTTAGCTTTTTAATATCATCATTTTTTGAGAAAAATAACACCACTTTTCCCCTTAAAATAACCTCACCTTCTGCATGTCTCTACTAATGATTTATTTACAATTTTTCTTCAGTTTTTCATCTGATCTGGTTCCACTCTTCTTCTCGAACCAAGAGAGTCTATACTCATCTGTTTTCCTTATTTGACAATTTAAATTCAATTCTGTTTTCTTTGTTGTTAAACCTATTCAATGGCTTTATTTATTTTTTCATATTTTATGGTTTTCTACTTATATTGTTTTTTCCCATCCAAGTCCCACACTTTTTTCTTTTATCACTGTTCACATTGCTTCACTCTATTAGGTTTATGTGGTTTGTACAAAGATAAAGTGATAAAAACTTACTCAATACAAATCTTTCTTAACTTAAACTATGTACTCTGCTTAGGTTAGAAAACACTCTTTCCGCTGTACAGTTAGTGACTGATAAAATAAGCAAACTTGAAAACAATTTCTTGGTCAAGGAAAATATCTTGGAGGTCATTATGTCATACGTAACAGCACAGTCTGGTATTGTAAATGTTTCTAGCTTAATGTACACCTTGAAATGAAAGCACTCATTCACAAAATAACTTTAAATGTCTTCTATTCTTAAGTGATATTAAAAGAGACAACATTTCAAAGCTATTTTTCAGTAGGTACCTCATAGGCTTTCTTTCTTCTTGCCAAGTTAGCTACCAACGACTCAGGGCGGTATACAAGAATGTTAGTGAATGCTTAGTGGACCGATAGTGGTACCAAGCACACTATCGCTCCACCTTTTAACCTATGATAACACAAGCAAACCCACGCTGATGTTCACTAGGCATCCACTTAGTCAAGTTCTTGCATACAGCCCTCAATTATTTTGAGAAACATGATTTTGAGAAACACACAAGTTATAAATTTTGTTTTTGAATCTATGGTGTTTTCGATACCTCGATTTTTATCCACAAACACTTTACCAACGTTTTGTGTACTTTGGTGTATCACATCCACAAATAATCAAAGCAAATATTTCATAGCTTTTGAATTCATTCCTTTTTTCATTCAAAAACCCCTCCAATGTTTGAAGTTTCTTGGTGTCTGCTACAAGATTGAGAGTTTGTTTTTATAAATTGTTGATATACTTACTGACACTCTCTAGAATATCATCCCGGAAGACAGGAAGAAAATCAGTTTCAAAGTTATGAAACTTGAGCTTAAGGCTGGTTTCATGGAAGAATCCTCACACAAGTCCTGTAAAACGTTTTGAATTTCCTTAAAGCCTCATACCAGAGTTTTTGTGCCATTTTCTCTGGCTGACCACGAGCTTTGGATGAATATTTTACAAGGTTTTTTATTCACGATACCATTTTAAAATATCCCACCTTTGGGTAAATGCTGAGAAAAAAATTAATTTAGCTTGTTTTGTTTGTTATTTAAACCTTTATTTAATTAATCCCAACCCATTCTTTGGATGGGTGAGGAAAGGAGGAAGTGTGATTGCTCTGACAAAACTGTAGGGGTGACTGAGCCACAGATACTTGTGAAATTTTATTTTGTGTCTACTACTAAGTTTTATTAAGAAGTGGTGCTGACATGACTTCTATTGGAGAGGCTTTTGCTGATGTGATTCATCTCTTCAGAGGCTATCAACTAAACTCTTAAAGTAACCTAAATTCTTATATTAACATGTTTGACAAATTTGATCTTTCATTGATTTCTAAAGAAAAGGGGAAACCATCTTTTGCTGGTATGGAATATTTTTGCTCACCAACCTAACTGACCGGCTAATGTTATGTTATGGTTGTGCAGCCATCCTCCTCAAGTTGTATTATGATTCATGTTGCAGCAAACTTGTGTGTGTGTTGTTGAACTGCTGGGATGGGACTCGAGAATGGCAAGTGGATCTGCCCGAAGGGGAGGGTGCATTGTGTGTAGCCTTAGGGGAAGGTTGGCTTGCCGCAGCCACAGATACCCGCATGTTGAGGATCTGGACTTTGTGTGGTAGTCAGAGGGAAGTGGTCGCACTTCCTGGTCCTGTGCTGTGTCTGGCCGGACACAAACACAAGCTCATTGTTGTCTGTCATGTTGGAATAGGTAAGTGAAATAGTAAGATTGTTGTTAGTTACTCAAATACCGCTAATATCTTAGTTTTACAAAATTTTATATTATCATTCAAAGGTGAGTGAAGTTTTTAAAACTTTTACTTCACTCTGAATATTCAACTGCTTCAATTTCATTTCAAAAGTAAAATTACAGATTTGACAATTACAAAGCTTTGTCAATCAAAATATTTAAAGTAAAAATACACATTCATGTTCAATATTTGTCATTTTATGCTGATATAAACATCAATAATTATTAATGTTAACATGACTAAAATATAAAATGATTAAATGACATGTTGTGTTTATAACTTAACTCATTAGCTTAGGACAAAATATGTTAATCATGTTTGCAATGTAATAATGTATAATTTTGTAAATTATATTCAAATACCTAAGCTTATATAGTAATGCAATGTTTAATATTTTTTCCAACGCAAATGTAATTTTTAAAATCCAAATTTTGATGCAAATTGAGAAATTGGACTTGTTTGATTGCCATCCAATCAAACCTCTATTATAAGCATTAAGATATAGTGTATATTTGGTTTGAATATCAATTTGAAATTTCAATAGTATAGGTCATTTATTATAATAAGACTTTTAAACATTATAAAACACACTTGTCTCTTAGTTTAGTGTGCCAATTAAATTAAAACCTTATGTGGGATTACACTCAAAATTAGTTTTGGCAAAGGGTAGTAAATATTTGAAGAACACACAAAATAATTTCTGAAACCACAAGTGTCCTAACTGTAATGGAGTTGTATGCTCTTGGGAGAGGGGGATCAAATAATAAATAATGTGTAAATATCTTTTCAGTCTTTGATGATACATTCAATAAATTGGTGAATAAAAAGTTTACTAAGTTGTAACTAGACTCACATAGCGTTTACTACTATTAAAGAAACACTCACTTTTCACAACCACAGACAATCAAACTTAATTATTTTGATAGTACATTACTTTTATCAAGGATCATAGTAACACTTCTCTACAACGTAAATTTATGATAAGAAACTTTAGAAAACCTATTTCACATTATGTATACACATGTTATGAATGTCTTATTGTTTAAACTTGTTATTTTAGGTGCGGCAGGTGACCAAAATGTAAGTTATTGTGTGATGAATCTTATACAAGGACAGATGAGTCCTTGGCAGCCTCTTCCCCTAACCCCTGGCTCCAACGTGCAGTGGATAGGCTTCAGTGATGAAGGCACTCCTTTTATGATGGACTCCACTGGTAGCGTTCGCATGCTTTCTTCAAAAGGCTTCTGGCTGCCTGTCTTGGACACAAAGACTCACGTATGTTCAGTTGACTAAGTTAATGTGTTTGCTTGGACTTCGCGTGAAATCTTTTAAAAGCAGAAAACAAATAATCGGTCTATTTGAATCAAAATTTAAGTAGCGTAATGTGCAAAAAGTAGAAATCGGGA
The DNA here is from genome assembly GCA_901482245.1 of Timema douglasi. Taxonomy (NCBI): domain Eukaryota; kingdom Metazoa; phylum Arthropoda; class Insecta; order Phasmatodea; family Timematidae; genus Timema; species Timema douglasi. The sequence continues at coordinate 156,748 of CABEEJ010000369.1, read as the reverse complement.
TTTTTAATATCAACAAAAAAACTAAATATCTGTGAAAATACTCCTATATCCTTTTATCCATTTTATACCTTAAAATAAGAAAAATGGATACTATTAATATAAATGGCAGTTCTGGGATAGCACTATCGCCAGTGTTACCATGTTGAAAATTATATTGAATGATGTGGTATTTATCACATAACAAAAATTGTGTTTATTTAGAAAAAACCTTAAATTTGTGTTATTTGCATGAAAACAGTAAAATTCGTGTAAAAATTCACACGATCCCAAATGTGAATTTTGCATATCCCTACTGATGACTGATCTTTTAGATTCAAAATTTTTCATAGATGACTCCATGATTTTTCTTAAAATATATATTGTGTTAACATGAAAAATAACACAATATACCCTTTTTTGTGCAAAAATTTTTGTATTTTTGATTTTAGAAATTCTGAAAAAATGTCATAAGTTGATCTAGCTTTTTTGTTTAAAATTTGTATCTAGGGATTATTTGACATATAAATAAAAATAGATGTTGATTTTCTAGAATAAATTAATATAAGGATAGTTTACTTTTGAAAGATTGTATGAAATTAAAAATTTTTCAAAATGGCCTTTACGATTTTTCTTAAATCGTCTGTCTATCTGTAAGGGTGTGCAAAGTCCACTTTCTCATTTCGAATCAAACTTGAATAGCATATATAAAATATTCTCGAACTCGAATCAAAGTTCGAATATTTTCTTTTAGTTGTTTTATGATTAAAAATTATTATATCATAGTTATTTATATTACTTTATGCATTAACATTACTTGGAGAATATTTTATTGTACAATTTTATTGTTTGTAATATTTAATAAATCTGACAAATCAAGCCAAGCTATTATCACAACATGCAATTCAATTTCTTCAGATTTTTTTCAAAACAGCTCAAAATGGCTATAAGTGAACATAAATGGTCCTCGACCAATTTATATATTAATTTAATTCTTCAATTGTCTTACCTGAATCTTGACTATTCTAACCCCCCCAATTATTACCATTTTGCTCTGTAACATTTCTTTAATAATTTGCATTCTTAGGGAGTGGTTGCATATATAATTGATAATTTATTACATGGGATATTTATCCTTAATATCTTCTAGTTATCCTCATAATCATATTTTATCCAATATTTTTTCTTTAAAAACATTTTTTTTTTCAATCTTCTATAATAAACTATCTTTTAACTCACTTCCAAGGTTTTATTAACTTATTGTAACAACCTTTGATCTGTTTTTATAAAGTACGTTCCTTACAAGTTTTCAATAAATGGAGTATTTTAGCTTTCAATATTTTTATTGACGAAGTTTCGAAACTTTGCACACCTCTAGTTATCCGGGAATCGTATTCTATGGTAAATAGGAATATATATTTTTTATTTTTACAAATTTAAATAAATTGAGAGAAGTTTATTAATTAATGACTAATTTTTTAAAGCTTGTACGTTTGTGTTGTACTAGTTATTTGTTTTTTTGGTAATGGGGGTGTATATTTCCAATGTCTTTTTCAGTTGTTCAAATAAATCCTAGTATGTGTATAGTCCTAATGTATTACCAAACTTTGATAATAATTTTTGCTACCTTGTCCAAGAGATTGACGACTGTTCCATTGATGTTAAATTTGTGTTTTGAAAAGTTGGGTCAAATCCACTATTTTATGTAACCAAATCTCTAATTTATCTTCAAATCTCAAATAATAAATCCGAATCTGAATCTTGGAATAAATATGAATACAATAGGAAAAATAGAAATATTAGGTAAATAAATGTTAACATTCTTTCTTATAAACCATCCTAACATGAAACATTTATATATTCAGTTTAGTGTTAAATTACTGTTCTGGGGCCTGGTTCTTAAGTTGATCCTATAATATTGATTGGCTCTGAACCAACAACAAGCAGTATTAGAGCTCTAAAACAAATTTCACTTGAAAAATTGAAAAGAAGATTTTTTTTTTAAGAATTAGAGTTTTAAATATGAAATTTTCCTGAATTCTCGATCTCAAATATTCTAAAGGATTCGAGTATTTGAGTGCCCATCCTTAAGTGTTATTTTCAACTTTGTTGCTCTATACTCTCTTAGTTAGGGCCATGTTGATCTATACACTTTATTTCAGTAATATTCATTATAGTTGCAGTAAGGAGAAATATGAATTCATAATATAAGGAACATAGGTACTTAGATGTTACAAACTACTTAAATTGTTTGGTATAGCCTCTTTGGTCAATTAAATCAAGAAAAAAATAAGAAACATAGTGTGCAATATAATTTATTTAAGGAAAAACCTAATTTATCATGAATTATGAAGTCAATTAAGATAGGTACAATAACATTTCTAAAAAAATCATCAGTGAGGCTGTTACAATAATAATGTTCTGAAATTATTAAATTAGCAGAAAACAAGGAAATAATAATAAATAAGTAAAAATAAGTACAAATTTATTAATATGAAAGAAGTGTAACAAAAAGTAAAAATTTTATAATAAAGGAAAGTGATAAAACTAAAGAAAAAGGAAAAATAAACTATTGAGAGTAAATTTGATGAAGAAAGCCCACCTAGGGAAAGAGGAAAAATGTGGGAAGAGTCCAATGCACAAAGGTGACATCTTTGTGCATTGGACTCTTCCCACATTTTTCCTCTTTCCCTAGGTGGGCTTTCTTCATCAAATTTACTCTCAATAGTTTATTTTTCCTTTTTCTTTAGTTTTATCACTTTCCTTTATTATAAAGTTATCTAGCCATTGGGCCACCTCATTTTTAAACAAAAAGTAAAAATTGACGTTTTGAAAAGTTTGTAATAAAGTGACAGTCATCTGTTTGGTTTTAATTCCTCTCCTTATATAGTGTTGCTAATCTTGACTGGCAAGTTGTACTTATTATATTATTCTGTATTTGAAATATATCAAAACATAGTTGAAGTATAACTTGATGATACACATCCGTTGATTTTCAATTAAATCTCCTAAATTAATCTATTATCTGATACTTAACATAGGCAAATTTTATAAACAATTGACTCGAATAACAAGTTTGTACCATTATATTGTTTACACGTATTTTAATAATTTTGTGAAAGATGTTACTTGTTATGTCAGAGTTTTCATTTTAATGTTTCATGTTCATATTTTATACTGTTAAATGTCTTTTTCACATGTGTAAGGTACATGAATAACAATTTAGTTAAACTAATTAACCTTTATATTAATAATTTTTATACTGTCACTGATTAAATATTTTAAATATTACAGAACATGTTTTCCTTGTTAACTTGTTTTCAAACAATTTACTAGTATATATAATTATTCAACTAATAAGATAATTATTGATGGCATAACAATTTACCTATTACTTTTGATAAGTTATATCATTATATATTCGCATCCATGTCCTTTTCCTGTGTTTGTCCTTTTTTTTATACCTTTTATTTGTTCCTATCTATGTGTTCTATTATTCTTTACCATTTTCCTTTTTTCTCCTCTTTTGTGTTTTTTTGGTTTTCTCTTTTAGGAAGTTGCGTTGCGCGTTTCACACTCCTCCCTGATGAGTTCCGATAGAATGAAACCTAGGTCGGGGGATTGGGCGGTGACGATCAATTTTCTTTAAGAGACATCCATTACCTCTTTGTCCATTGGCAGCAGTGTAAAGTGTGAACTGTGTTCTTCTTTTCATTGTAAAGGCCATATTGTGTTTGTCCCCCTTTTATATGTTTCTATCCACCTTTCCTGTACCTTCTTCCAAATATAATACAATTACCTCATAAAGCGAAAAGAGGTTTTCCTTATAGAGTTAAAACATTATTATTGTAACAATCTCATTGATTATTTTCTCTAAATACTATTGTACCTGTCTTAATTGACTTCATAAGTTATGATAAATTAGCGTTTTCCCTAAATAAATTATCTTGTACATTATGTTTCTTATTTTTATCATGATTTAATTGACCAAATAAGTTATACCAATCAATTTAAGTAATTGTAACTTCTAAGTATGTTCCTTTTACTAAACATTCTCTCTTAGTTAAAGCCATTTTTATCAGTGAGGTAAATTACTTGTAAATGCAATATTCTCATGTATTTGGAATGTTTCTACCTGCTGGGAGGGATGGGATAGGATATTCCTTCAGAACAAATGTTTGTCTACTCAAAACTATGCAGAACACCTTCCAAAAACAAATGTTCTTATGTTTCCTCATAAGGTGAAGGGCAAGTCGGACCACTACTTTATCTTGGGTGTGAGTGAGAAGTTTCAGAATATCCGAGCAGTCTTGTGCAAAGGCTCACACTACCCGCCTACAACTCCAAGACCACCTGTTGTTGAGATACCTCTTCAGGTGAGCACATGTCAACTGAACAGGCACATAAAGAAACACAGGCATTCTTCTACAATTGGAGGAATTTATTTTTAGATCAATTTCTTGTAACATGATTATTATTTCAGTTTTGGTTTATATTTAACTAGAATTTTTTTAAATTTGTATAGAAATATATATTTCTAAATCGACTAAAACGATAAACCATGTGAAATATTTGAAAGTATTATGAATGTGCAATTCTTCACAAACTTTTGTGCTTCAACTAACATTTTTGGTTATGGCGTTGACAATTATAAAATTTTGCCCTCAAGAGATTATTGTCAAATGTGTCATATCTTAAGGTGAGATTTCACGATTGACTTGGCTGCATCTTGATATGGAGGATTTACGAGCAAGGGATTCTGTCCAAGGTGGAGTGTGAAAACGATTTTGAGATATTTTTTTTAAACAAAAATGGCAGTTGGGGTGGAGTAGATTGAACAGCTGGTAGGTGAATTTATGTAATCCTACTACATGTACTGCAAATGATGGAAAATGAGCTATTTAATTTTATTCTTAGTTAGAATGGTGCTTATTTTGACCTGGCTTAATATTTACACAACATATCTACCCAAAAATAACTTTAAGAAAACATTAAGTATTTATTTGATATTAAATAGGTCTAGTTCACAAACAAATAATATACCCAGGCACTCAACCTCCAGCCTATAATGGCTGCACTCCTTTTGACAGCTGAGTCCTTCAACACTAGGATTGCTGTGGTTAGTCCTATCATCACCCATCAGTGACGATAACAAAGCCCAGTGTTGAAAGACTCACGCTGGCAAAAGGAGTGCAGCGAAACCCCGTGAGGTTGAGAGTCTGTTTCTTTCTTGTGTGTGGCCTAGGACATATAATACTACTCTCTTTTATCCATAACAAAATGGTTTTTAAGTACCTACTTACTGTTATGTATTTCTAACTAGTAATTGCTGTCCATTTTAATTTACAAAAACTGAAAATACATTGACTATGAAGTTATACTCGTTTAAATATAACATCAGAAATGATGCTGTTTGAAATTGGCGCACAAACTATCGGTTCATTGGTATAATTCATTCACGGTCTAAGTTTACTTGTATGACAGCTCAAAATGTTACTAGAAGTAGTCCCTAATATATCACTACGCCAACAGCTGATATCTATCACTTTGGATGACTGTAATGAAAACAGATGGTAATATATTAATGTGATGGTTAACCACAGTAATTTAGGCCAATATTATTTATATATTTATTTGAGGACGGACACAAAGTTTATTTATCATTTTATTCCACTTAAAAAAAAATATTCGCACCACTTTCACAAAAACTTCTAACGAACATAGCTTCAAAATGACGACTGACGAATTTATACCATGTGGTTGAACATGACGGTAAACAAGTTTTTTACAATGATACAGACACGCAGTTGATGGAAATATTTTATTCAGTTAAATATTTCAAAATACGATAAAATAATCATAAAATCATTTATTGTTTGTAAAAAAAAATTACAACAATTTTCTCTTTTTCAAGTAAATACGATGCCTGTATTAAAAGGTATTGATTTGTTCACTATATTACACAAAATCAATAACATCCCAAAACGAAGAATAAGTACTTTTAATTATGTTTAAAATATAGTTTCAAGTTGGATAAAAAGAAATTATTTAAAAAAATGAAATAGTATGAGAAAACTTAGTTTATGTTATTTTAAATGTAATATATAACAGGTAATTAAAGATCTTTACATTTATAACAAAACAGTGAACTTTTACAAGTGTTGGCAAACCAAAACCTAAACATATGATTTTCGAACTGTCACCCAGGTAAAAACCTATCGTGAATGAACTATAGTAACCATATTCTTTAGTCTGGTCAAGGAAAACATTACCAAACCGAGCTCTGTTATCTGCTCGGTCATAAACATTTTGTTAACACCAATACCAAGTAAACCACGGAAATTCTGTAGTCGTAAACATTGATACCAGGTCAACCAAACACGCCTATTCTTTATATAAATTTCCTCTTTCTCCATTTGTGTTTTCTGGTTTCCTTTTTTAGGAAGTTGCATTGCTTTTTTCACATTCCCTCCTGATGAGTTCCGATAGAATTAAACCTTGTTTGGCAGATTGTGTGTCAATGATCTATGTTCTTCAAGAGGCAGCCATTAGCTCTTTGTCCAATGGCAGTAGTGTAAAATGTGAACTGTGTTGTTATTTTCATTATAAAAGCCATATTGTGTTCGCTCTTTTATATGTTTCTATCCACCTTTCCTATACCTTCTTCCAATTATAGCAAAATGTACCTCATGGGAAAAAAGAGGTTTTTCTTGTAGAAATATATTACTATTTTACTAGATCTGGTTTGGTTACCACATGGTCAATAGACTAGACTGCCAAAGATGGGAGGATCGAGGTTCAATCTCGGTTGACTGTAATTTGGGTGGTTTTCCCTAAATGGTTTCCCACTCTCCCTCTACTCAAATGTGGTTACACCTTCTCTAAATTCATTGTTTATTTCACATCCCTTATTGTTTCTAGCCTGTGACGTCCACTACCAGCTGGCTAGGCCTGTCATAATTTCATATGCCTTATAATCTAACTTTAGACTAGGACAGGCACAACCTCCAGTCCTTGGCCATTAAGTCATCACTGTGAAAGGGTAAACCCACATTTCACCATATGATACATTTTTCGGAATCCCATATTAAAAAGCGGTTTGATTTAAAACAATGGAGAGAGTTTTACAGCATACATTTAAGTTTCAACAATTCACTTATCTTTGATCGATAAAGACATTTGTACTGGGAAGGACCAAATGTTGTGGAGTACTGGACCTGTAGCTCTTAATTTAATTTGTAGTAAACAAAATATTACTTCAAATATTATGCAGATAGTGTTGTTTACATTTACATTCAAAATGTTAAGCTAATTTTAATTGATTAATATAGGTATAAATAATTTAAGTAATATTCTATTTTGTTAATATGTTTTTACTTTACTGATGTGCAGGTTGGGTTAGGGGATGTCACAACAGAGAGGGGTCAATTGGAAGAGATATTCTGGAGGTCAACCCTAACTGGCCCATCAATCCCTGATCCAACTGACCTTGAGAAAGCTGCGAAAGAGGCCATTATCAAGTTGTTTGCTGTGAGTGTTATGCTTTCAACCTTAGTGACAGGCTGACATTTCAATTAAAGATTAGTTGGCAATTGTAAAATACTCTGGTTTGCTTAGAAATATTCCGGGCCTGTTAATCTACTGTTCAAGCAAAGTAACACACTTGTTTGATTCAAATGCAACAGGCCAATGGCTTGAATCACTATTAAATTGTTTTAAAAGTAGAAATATATTGAAAGGGGGAAAGGAGGGCTGATACGCAGTGAAAAATGACTCATCATGTGTGGTGTGTTTTAGTTGTGAACTTTAAGGCTAACATTTTTCTAGTAAGTGCATTCTTTATTTTCCTTTCAATATTTATTCTTTTATTAAATACAGCCGCATTGTGCCTTTGTTTTCTTTGTTTAAATATACAAAGAAATATATTATTAAATCTGAAATCAATTTTTTTTTCTATAATTTTCACATTAATTATTAATAAGACTGAGTGGGTAAATATAAGAACAGAAAGAATAAATAAATCAGTACTAGCCAGGAAAGAGTATTGGAAA
>CABEEJ010000369.1:124467-141316 GCA_901482245.1 Timema douglasi | reverse complement strand
TGTAGCTGTTCCTGTACTTCCTCTTCCTTCTCCCCCCATACCATCAAGTCATCAGCAAATATCACGGCTTTCATTCTTATCCACCCGAGTTTTCCGGCCATTTTATTCATGACCATTACCATTACAAATACTAGTTGCGTTGCGCATTTCACACTCCTCCCTGACGAGTTCCGATAGAAAGAAACCTAGGTCGGGGGATTGGGTGGTGATGGTCAATTTTCTTTAAGAGGCAACCAATACCTCTTTGTCCATTGGCAGCAGTGTAAAGTGTGAACTGTGTTCCTTTCATTGTAAAAGCCATATTGTGTTTGTCCCCTTTTATATGTTTCTATCCACCTTTCCTGTACCTTCTTCCAAATACGCTACAATTACCTCATAAAGCAAAAAGAGGTTCTTTTTCCTTGTAGCGATTTATCATAAGTGAAAGAATATGAGTAAGATCGTTATAAGTAAAGGAATATCTTATGTAAAGACAGTTTCTGTGTTAGTTGGAGATTATTATTTACTATCAATGCAAGTATTAAACCTATTATTGTATAATCTTTTTTCCATGACCGAGCAACACTAAATTAGCTTTACTATTTTTATATAAATTCCCATTTCAGAGACATATACAAACCAATACAGTTATTTTGTTTGTTTTTCCCATCAGGCTACTTTCATATTATTTATTTTTGTTTTAGTGTGAATGAATATGATAGACAACCAACCCATTTCCAGAACAACCAACAAAATGGCTACAATTACAATGATAGCTACAATAACTACGTTAGTCCAAACCAAAGTTGTAATGAAAGTCAAAACTTGACACAAGATGAGAAAGTACATTCATCACCAGGTAGGTAATATCAAAACTAATAATATGGTGGATGTGATCTGGTACTTTTAATGAACTATTATTAAGTGTTAAAATTGCAGTTATGTTTATTTGTATTTTATTAGTGGGTGGCTGATTCACATCGTGGGAGGCAATTTTAATGTACCTGGACATATTTGATCAGTACTGTCATTACTCCTAAGCAATAACAAAATGTTTGAGAGGAGATTTTGAAAATGTATTTAAAGGAAGGGAAAATATTTGGATGAAATAAGATTTGGTACAAACTTGGTTTACACGTAATTTTTTTATAGACCGTTTTATCTTCCAGTTCATTTGGTCAGAAACAGGAATGCTAAAATTTAAATTAATAGTTAAAAGGAAACAGTCAAATTAATTTTTACCAAACATAGCTCCTTAGAACATAATTGCTATATTTATAGATGGGTCAGTTTCACTTTTATGAATTCAAATCTTAATTTTATCTACAAATTCTAAATGTTAGAAAACATGGTAAGTATAAGAGTTATATTTTACTACAGTAGTTCTAGGTTGTCCGACACCTTAGCTCAGTCGGTAGCATGTCTGTCTCTTGAAGCAAGGTTCCTTGGTTTGATTCCCGGCATGGCTGAAAATGTATCATCGGTGAAATGTGGGTTTACCCTTTCACAGTGATGAATAAACGGTTGGGGACTGGATGTTGTGTCTGTCCTAGTCTTAAGTTAGATTATAAGACATATATATATAATGCCAGGCCTCCACTGGGGTTCGGATCCCCCATTTCATCTCACAATCACCCTACCATTACACATTAACGTAAGTACGTATAACCCAAATGGGTAGTAAGACATGGTGCTAATAATAATATAAGGCATATGAAGTGATGACAGGCCTAGCAAGCCGGTAGTAGTAAATATATGGTTTGAATAAAAAACTGACCCAGGCCACAGATGGCAAATAGTAGTGGATGTAACTAACCTTTAAAAACTGGGGTTGAGAGATTAAACGGTAACAACCAAATCTCTTTAAGGGATTACCTTTGTCTCTTTGTCCAATGGCAGCAGTGTATTGTGTGAAATGTGTTCCTCTTTTTATAGTAAAGTTGATATGTGGCTTCAACTCTTTCCTATACTAAAAGTTAAGATTAAATAAGCTTATCTAGAAAAATAGATAAAAATTAATTTATAAATTGAACAGTTAATAAAGTGGTAGATTAATTAAGTGAAATTAACAAGCACAAACATGTATAATTTAAATATAATTTTGGTGAAGAAACATCGTGTTAGATATGAACATTTATATTAGAGATGGGTTATATCCACTATTTCTCGAATCTGAATCTATATTTTATTTTAGAATTTCAAATCTGAATACCAGCAAATTGTTAGAAATTTTAACAATTTACAAATAGACCTACATTACACAATATAGGCCTAGACTATAAATTAAAATTTATTTCAATCATGCTTTCAATTTTAATCAATCCCAGCAAACCCTCGCAAAGTACAGGTTAAAATCCAGCCAAATTAAACAATCTTGACTCATATTATTGTTTAAAAATCAAACCAATCAACATTTGAGTGTTTTTTAATTATATTTAAAAGTGTTGTTTGAATGAGTTAAGTTTCTAAAAAAAGACATGTGAAATAAACAGATTAGGCCTACTTATCCTTTGCTCAACTTTAATAATCATTGAAGGATTATAATTTATGTGTTAGATCTAGTTATCCTTTGATCAACTTTAATCATCATCAAAGGATTATCATTTATTTTAATAAAAATGGAAAAATAAAAATATAAAGACTAAAACAACATGCTTAACAATTAAACATACATTGTAAATAGTGAACTATTATTATTACTAGCACCGCGTCTTACTACCCGTTGGGGTTATACGCACTTACGCTAATGTGTAATGGTAGGGTGATTGTGAGATGAAATGAAGGACCTACAGTTTAGCGTGGAATCCGAACCACGGTGGAGGCCTGGCATTCCTCACATTCACAAGATGTCTTGTCAGAGGTGAAGGAAGGGTTTGGTAATCAGATAAATCTTTGCCGGGACCGAGGATTGAACCCCGGCATAGAAGTCTGACACCTTAACCCCTAGACCGCCAGGTCACCAATAGTGAACTCAATAATGCTTTAGTGTGTTTTATTATTATTTTATTATATATCTATTATCTATTTTTGTGCGGAAGTGTGGAAAACAAAAAATATATTCGATTCTTATGATATTTCGATTTCTGAGAATACATTCTATTTAAAACACAAACATATTTTCGACTCTTGCAATATGTTAATTCCTATTTTAATAGGCAAGACTACGTTTGAATATACGTCATGGCGACCAACTTTGTATCATGCATAATGTGTTCTTATTTCTGTTAAAAAAAGCCATAATTTCTTTGATTTATTTTGAGTTTATTTGTAATTCAGTTTTGATTTTCAGTTTTTGAATAGTTTTAATGTGTTCATTAAAATATTTACAAGATTGTTCGTGAGGCGAAAGTTTTAGAAGTGAGCATGTGCCGAAACGGTCGAGCCAAGTTTCCCATAAAGGTGGGATGGTAGTGAGTGTACTAAGCACATTAGATTCTCCACACCTCACAATGTTTTTTACAATAGTGATTATATTCATGCTTTGTTTATGATGTGAAAGATTCGACCATCGAATCCAGTAAAACATTGAATCCTCAAATCTCAAATACTTGTCAGAATTCAATGGATTCGAAGATTCGAGTGGCCCATCTCTAATCTATATAAATTTATAATGCATCATCAACTAAAATATAAATCTCAAACGAGTTGATGAAAAGTCTAAAAACATAAGCCGACACAATAAAATATTAGTACATAAATATGAGATATAATATAGTGTGGTACAAACAATGTTCTTAAGTCCATATATGTTGTGAAATAAAAGACTAAATGTTAGGTTAACATTTGCCAAACTGCCAAATAAATGAAATGAAATGGGTAAGTAATGTAAATAACTCTAAGTCTTATATGTGTTTTTGTCCCATTACTCCTTTTTGGTCTGGAAAGAGGCTGGATTACTTCAGCACTGTAAGTTTCTATTTTACCTAATTTTGCAACAAACCACACCCAGAAAGTCAACATCTACAAGTCATAGCAACACAAAGCGTTTCATCACCCAAACGACGATGCAAGTTTGTTTGTTTGAATATTGCTGCTTTATCTATATTTTCTGTTCTATGGATTCCATTCCTCTTTTCACTTAATTTTATGTTTGTTTCAACCTTCATTCTTTAGCAAGTCTTTAATTTTAGTTTGTTCCATGAATATGGTACATTGTTTCTAGTACTGGAACACCGAAAGGAGTACAGGGACCAAAACATCAGATAAGACTTAGACTGTTATCAAACTAAATTGAACCTTCATGGAAACTTTTTGAACACCAAAATGTTACAATTCAAATAACTCATCAATTTTGTATAACTTATTTTAAATTGTTGTTTTAAATTGTCCCAAAGTTTAACTTCTTTCATAACTAGTTTGTTACTGTTACAATTGGTTCAATTTTACTTTCATTTAAAATAATTGTAATTAATAGTATATTATGTCATGTTATTACAGGGTGTCTACCATTCGGGGAAAACGGGAATTTGAAGTGATCGGGAAAAAACGCGAATAAGTCGGGAATTTGGTAAATCGCAATAAAAAATCTGGGAAAATGATATTTTACTCAAAATATGAAATACAATAATCAGTAAATTATAATCTCATTTTTTTTGTTTGTAGCTGTGTAATATATTTTTAATTCCTAGTAAACGATTTTAATTCAAATTTTAAAACTTATTATTATTATTAAAAAAATATTAATAGAAAAATGAGGGTGAAGGTGGGGGGGGAGGGGGGGAGTTAGAAGGAAGTGACATACTTTTTAGTCGGGAATTTTAGGAAATGATCGAGGGAAATCAGGGAAAAGGCCGGGGATTTCATTGGTCAATGGCCAAGTTTAGTAGACACCATGTATTAGTTCATTCATATTCGACTGATATTACATATTATATTTAACTTTATAAACTAGTTTGTTACCGTTATAATTGTTTGACTTTTATTTTCATTTTAATATAGTGGTCAATTAATAGTGGGTGACCTGGCGGTCTAGAGGTAAGGTGTCAGACTTCTATGCTGGCGGCCGGGGTTCAATCCTCGCTCCCAGCAAAGATTTATCTGATTACCAAACCCTTCCTTCACCTCTGACAAGACATCTTGTGAATGTGGGGAATGCCAGGCCTCCACCGTGGTTCGGATTCCACGTTAAACTGTAGGTCCTCCATTTCATCTCACTATCACCGTACCATTACACATTAGCATAAGTGTGTATAACCCGAACCGGTAGTAAGACGCAGTGCTAATAATAATAATAATAATAATTAATATTGTATTATATCATGTTATCACTTTCTACCTATTTGACTCATATTACAGCACTTGTTGCAAATGTAAATATTAATACCAAAGTATGCTAACGTCCTGTAAGGGTTAATCATAATGTCAATTATACACAATGGTTCATTTATCAATTAATTTGAACCATAATTTCGTAAATTATAAAATATAATATCGAAGTCTTGACTTATATTATAAACTTACTTATGTTGTAAATAACATGATGTATTGTTACGATGGCTAGATTTTAACTAAATAAAGTGTGAGCAGATGGAGAAAATATGTGTAAAAACAAAAGACATATGACAAGCAAACGATAATAGGTAAAGTTTTTGGAGACCATGGTGTAAAAATATTAGGTTATGAAACTACTATTGAAACCAGTTGAGTACTGAATGATCTATGGAATCAAGGATGGATAAAATATTGGAAATTAATTTGGAGAAGAAATATAAGGTACTAATCTTCTCGAACAGGTCTTTTTTTATACAACGGAAGGCATAGCAAGATAAATGAGGTTACGAGATTTTGATGTTTTTGGGAGGGGCAGCTTTGTCTAGTAGTGCTACATAGAAAGAGCAAATTCTTGATTTTAAAATGAAATTAAAGTGGGTATAGGTGTATTAGTAAATTTAGATTAATGATATATCTTTTAAAAAATACATGCTTCATTATTTTATTGTTTAAAATTAAATGTCTTACTACCTATTTGGGTTATACACTTATATACTATTTATGCTAATGGTTTTAGGGATTAGGAAGGTTATATTTCTAGGAAATGTACCCACATTTGTATGGAGAAAGTGTGGAAATCCATTTTGGGAAACAACCCTCAGTACACCCGACCAAGAGTCGAACCTCGATCTCCCTGTCATTGGCAATCTAGTCTACTGCGAGAGGAGCACATTAGACCATGGGGTGATTGAAGCGGGTTATATTTAATTGATAGTCGAATAATTACAATGGCTAAGTTGTAGTATGGACAAAGCACTGCTAATCTAATAGTGTAGTTTAGAAACAAGCAGACATTTCATAATATTAAAAATAGGAAAAATGTTAAGTTTATTTATGATGATTATATTGTTTTTTTGATAGAGAAAGAAAACATCCTTATCACAGCTAAGAGGAAGGCCCAGCAAGAGAATGAAGGCATAAATAACATTCGGCCAGCTCCTGTCTTGGGTTTGAGTCAGAGTCAAAAAAAACTTAATCCTTTCAAAAAGTGTGCAGGAAAATCAGAAGTCGGTCGAGGACTGGCTAATCTTGCCTCATCTGCCAACAAAATAAAAGTAAACTCTTCAAATGGACAGTTCAAAATCAGCTTGAATTCGTCTGCCCAGAGAAAAAGGCCAGATAACAATCATAAACAGTCAAAAATTACAGAACTAACCAAATCTGAATCTTCCCCTAGTAGCAAAGAACAAGAAATAAAAAAGGTAATTTTAATTTGGTTTTTCATTTTTCTTCCTATATCAATTTTATGAGCTAGTTTACATATTAAAGTATAAATAATAAATGTCACTCATTATCATCAAGGGGTTTTGGTGTGAATTTTAATAAATAAAATAACCACCATGTAGCTTAAAAATATTTTCAGTTCATAGTGTCATTTAAAATATCAAATTGTCTATATATATATATATATTGGTTCTGAATCACCAATAAGCAGTGTTAAAGTTTTAAAACAAATTTCACTTGAAAAAAAAAAAAGTCAAGTCTCGAATCTTCGAATATCCTGAAGGATTCAAGGGTCTGCACTTGTGCTGATTTCGCCCTACTTGATTTTATTATTAAATGCACGCATGTGCACTTATTCCTGCCAGCCATTACAGTTACAGTATGCCACAAAATATACTTCTGTAGAAATCTGATTTGTATTCAGTGAAAAATGTAGGCTGCATATATATATTTATATATGAATACAAATCAGATTTCTACAGAAGTATATTTTGTGGCATACTGTAACTGTAATGGCTGGCAGGAATAAGTGCACATGCGTGCATTTAATAATAAAATCAAGTAGGGCGAAATCAGCACAAGTGCAGACCCTTGAATCCTTCAGGATATTCAGGGATTCGAGACTTGCATCAAGACAAGCCTTCAAAGGGCCTAACATAATTGTGTCAAATTTGTTCCAAGGTTTCACCTCATGTCAAATTTGAGACCTTTTATTTTTCATCTATAACACCTTCAAAATATTAGTGTCGTTTTACATGCCAGGCTGTACTATATATGCGGGCCAATACGATATATCAAATATAATTTTACTGGCAACACGTTGCCATCTAATTGTTTGCACTTTCAGGTTGATAATCCGATAACATTTGTTGAGTGGTTTTCTCAAGAAAAGACAGCACTGCAAGAAGAATTCCCCAACCTTGGTCCTGCAGAGCTCACTAAACAAGGGATGAAACGTTTCAAAGAGATTAGAAATAATCTAAGTCCACAGGTATGCAGGTTTTGTGATAATATCACTTATTATAGACCCGAGTTGGGCAACAACTGTGGAGCTATATTCTTATTTTATGAATATTATTTAGTCCCCATTTTGATTTATCTTAACAAAATGACTAAATGAAGAACTCTTTCTATTTTAATACCGGTATAATTTGACACCATTTAATATTTGACTTATAACATGATTGCTAAAATTTATCAATCATTTATGATGCAAGTAAAAAATACAAGACCTAGACAGATACCCATGTTCTCTTTGGTGTTTAATCAGTGGATGACTGAGGAGAGGCACACTTTCTCTTTGTCTCTTGTTTCAGAAAAACTTTCTTGTTACATTTATCTGATATTTACCATGTCATACGACCTTGCCATAGGCTATAATTTTGTCACATGGACCAATCGGTATTGTATAATTTAAAAATAAATCCACGAGTATAAAATTTGGAACAGAACTAGCAAAAATTTGATCCTGCGATTCTGTTTATCTAAATTTAAATGTGCAAAGTGTGGGTAGGGTTTTGAGTCAAATTGTACCAACTGCAAAGGTAAACATCTGCCAAGTCACATGAAATGAGATTGAATTTAATATGAAATAAAATAAAGCAATATTAACTTTTATGTTGTCATGTTAATTTATGATAATTAAAGGGTGCGAAAATCATTATCATTATATGTAAAAGTAATTGCATTATAAATTAAGAAACTAAAATTAGAATTGGTTATCTAATTTTTTTAATAAATTTATTTTATCTAAATAAGGTGTTTTTATTTTATGATTAAGGTTCCAGACATAATTGCATCAAATGACACTGATACAGCAGAAGAGGATTCAAAAAAGAGGAAGACGATGAATTGTGAAACAGAAGCACAGACTAATATACATGAATTAGAGGCTCCGAAGAAAAAAACAAATGTTTCGTTAAAACTTTCATCGTTTATGTTTAAGAAGACTGAATGACAATTTATATATAATATTGTGAATTTCTGAACAAACTAGTGTATATAGCATTTTGATTATTATTATTTTGTGTGTATTAATCTTTTGTTTAAAATTGCTCGCTCAGTGTTTGTAGACACACATGTAAAGGATTTTTTTAATATACATTTTAACAGTTACAATATTAATAATGTTTAACATTTTTAGGTAAAAAATAAACTTTTAACATATATTTTATATTACATTTTTAATTGATATCGAATAATTGTTGTGTTGCTTGCCATAGTGATTTAACATCTTCCATCAAAGTATCAATAATTATTAAATACTGACCAAATTCATGATATTTTGAATTTTTACTTTGAAAACTCTTTTTTAAGGTTGTATATTTATGTTTAATTTACTCATGTTTTTAAATGTAGTAGAAAATATAAATATGCAATTTTTGTTCATTTATTATTTCAGGTACAACTTTATTTAAATAATAAAATAGTTACCCTAAAAATAAGTTGTTTAAAGTTTTATTTAGTATAAAAGTAATTTGTTTTATAATTTTTATGGTTTTGTTCAAATTCAGAACTAGAATAGTTAATAAAGAGCTTGTTTTGACAAGGCCCAATAATTAAGCAAAACATTGAAACTGATAATAATGTAACGTGTTGTTTAACTCTCAATATGTTAATACAATGGAACCTGTAAAAGGTAAATACTGTTACTACCAAATCTAAAAAGTTCTAATAATGTGTAGAAGATATAGACTCACTGCAACATCACAAGTGGGAGCCACCGTGTTCTCAGCAAAACTTGCCCAAGCGAACGAGGCAACATGACTTAAAAGTATGGATTATGTTGTTCTTCCATCACCTGAGCCAGCCGTCGAGGAAGTGAGAGAGGCATTTGTCCAGAGGTTTACAGCAAGAATTGACTGGCGCTAGTTGTCGACTAGCGTATTCTCTCATTAAGCCCTTCCCCCTATTTTTTTGTTACTTTGCCAATTTTATTAGTCCCGCTGGTATAAATGGGCCTGTCCATGGTTCACGATCACCTATTATTCTGTAATCAATTGACAAAGGAACAGCGGGAAGAGCTTCACTAGATTTGACCAGGAAGAACTAATGAAGGCCATGATGTTTGAGGTGTCTGAGTCACCTCCTTGCCGCAGAGCTAAGCTACGGCAGATGATATAAGTATAGAGGAGTCTTTGGAAGTTTTGTATGTCGGTATATCCGACTGGTTTTTCTATGTCCTTCAGGTATAGTTTATGTTGAGCATAGTGCTCAACTTTGTTCAATGTCGTTAAGAGATAGTTATTGTATGTCAGTATCTCTGACTTATTTCCCTATGCCCTTCAGATATGGTTTATATTGTTGAGTGTTGAACTATATTCTTCAATGTCCTTTTGACATAGATTTAGTATGTCATTATCACTGACTTGTTTCCCTGTGCCCACATGGCACAGTTTATAGCTTAGGCACTACCATTCTATGTCTATTAGGTTTAGTCGTATACATTGGGGTTATGATTAGACTACTCGGACTATATGACCATGCTGTGACAAGCTTAACATAATTTACTATTGGGCGAGGCTAGGTTATCTATATTTCATGACCTAATCGGGTCTGTAACCGACACATGTCTGCTATAAGTTAACTGAGTATCACCTTGAGATGCACAACCCGTGGAAGCTGATACTAGTTTATAGGAGTGCCCTGTGAATTTTTGTCTTTTGTGCTTGGACCTCTTGTGGATCCTTTAAATTTAGTAAATCTTTTCTCTATTATGGATAGTAAAGTTGTCCCATTAGCTGGGTAACACATTAATGATACTATTGATTGCTCAGGCATACTAATTAGGAAGGGTCCGGCCATAGTATTAGTAGCATCTAGTTTTCCTGGTAGTTCGCCTACTACTGATAGTTGTATTGTAGTTTTTATAGCAGGTTATAATGTTATAATGCCTTACTGTTCTAACTCGCAATAGATTACACCCTCACTAATTTGCTTTAGCTAATTACCTCCCTTGTAGCTCATTAAGGTAAGACTAATGTTATGTGGCTTAAAATTGTATATTTTGTTGAGAACAGTAGCAGCCAGAATCAGTCAATTAACTGTGGTTATTTAATGATTAGTATGTATGTATATTGATTTGATTGCCACCACCAATTTACTGTAGCGTGGAGCCGCTATATTTATTCCTAAGAGTAAATATGTGTATACCCTGCTTTAACAAGGTACTATCTTTCATATCAACACCTATTACCTATAAGTGTGGGTGATAGGACATAAATAGGTGCTTCACACCTGATGTTCCTTTTTTGAGCTACCTATAATTAATACTGTTTCCTTTCATATTCTTGTGTCTAAACAATGGGTGGTTTTTATAGTTTCTAAGTTTCTCTAAGTACTCCTTATTGACATGTTTCAATACTAATAAACTAATATGTTGAACCTGTAATATATTCTTATTTCTCACACTGTAAAAATAATGTAACCTTATGTTATAAAAATAAGGAAAGTATCAATGCTCTCCAACGAGCTTCCTTTCAGATTTGATGCACGCATGTCTTACTAAGTTATTGGCTCATTTGGCTGTGCTATTATGCAAACATTTATTAGAGAAACCTCAAAATTATTTAATGTAGAGGTATTTTAATGTCAAAAGTATCATTAAAAGATGGGTCGAATCCACTTGTCCACAAATCCAGATTTCTACAGAGTAAATCCAAATCATATGAGACTATTTTTACCAGATGAGTGTTTTTCGTCTTCGATTTCAATTTTGTTCATGTTAAATCGTAAACTAATGTTAGTCGGATTTTCCCTAAAATTATATTTGGCTAAACCACTTGGAAGTAGGGCTCTGTAAGTATTCGAATTTTAAACTTTGAGCAGAGATTTAAATAACCGAGCCCAGGCTCTAAAGATTTATGGGCTCACAATTTCAAGCTCCTTGAAAAAAGCTATTTATTCACCTTGCATCTCTAGTGTTGATTGACTAATTGTTTACCAGAGTTGGATTGAATTCACTATTTTACAAATCCAAATCTTTAATACAAAACTCCTATTTACCTTCAAATCCTGAATCTCAAATCTTAACAAAATTCTTTTTAACATATGAAGAAATATAAAAATAATAAAATACAAATAGTCACTAAATGTTAACATTTCTTCTTATAATCTATTCAGATTCTTTCTTATAATCCATTCAGATAAGTGTTAAATTACTGATCTGGGGCCTGGTTAAGTTTATACTATAATTATAAATGGTTCTGAACCACTAATAAGTGGTATTAGAGCTCTAAAATAAATTTCACTTGAAAAAAAAAAATACTCAAGGATTTGAGTTTTGAATCTTTAAACTTGAACCCTAAATATCCTTCAAGAGTGGCATCCCTATTGTTTACATGTGTTTTGTGCAGATGGAGTTAACAGGCAGGGGTGAACTCAACAGACTAAACCGCTCAGTGAACACACACTCCATGGGAGTGGCATTGATGGCGTTTCTAATTTTTCTCAAGGTAGTCTATCCGCTTAAAAGTCAGAAACAACTACAGTTCGGAGTCGGGTGTGGTAAGTAAAGCTTTTCTTCGTATTCAAATGCTTATTTTTAACTTTTAAGCATTATGGAAGTATATCCCCCAAATTTCCACACAGTTAAATATGAATATAATTCACTTTTTTGGGCATTGTTATATCTTATTATATGCCAAATTTAATTTTCTTGCCGTACTAACCAAGAAGATAAAGGGTTGCCCCCCAAAAAAACAATAAAAACAAAAACATACTTTTTTAAAATCTTACTGGGTTAACACAAATTAAAACTCAAAGGGCTTATTTAATTATGATAGTTTTATTCATTCAATCATTTTTTGATCCAGCCGAGTGTCAGAAAATCACAATGAATTTGTAAAAAATCAAGTATACACAAATTAATTTAACAAAACATTACAAATATATATATATATATTAGGTTTTCCCATAAACCAATAGTAAAAAAATCCATGTATCTAGATAACATAAACACTCGATTTTAGCCAAAGTTTGTAATTACATTTACCTTTGAATAAAAGAAGATTACTGAACACTTGAATCTAATCCGGGACATTCTACTATGCATGTTTTGCTATCCAGGAATTGTCCCATTCTCAGAACTATTTCTTTAAGTTTATTCAAGTTCACTATTTATAAGTGTCACCCTTATTATTGTAAAATACTATTGCTAAGTGATATATTTGTGTTTTACAGGCTGCGATCATTGGTTACTATAAAAGACAAGTTTTATACATCAGTGTAAAAAACAAATTCTGCACAACTTGCACGTGCTAAGAATAAAGGTGTAGATCCACCTCTACACGTGTGTAGTAAGAACCGGGATCTTAGTTCAACCAGCATGAAAGCTGCAGTTATTGTAGAAGGATTTCTTGTTAGTGGGACTATTTATGGAGTGAGATATGCAAAGTTAGTTGCTGACGGTGATAGCAGCGTGTATAAGAAAGTACTTGACGCCAGGCCATATAAAACAATGACTGTTGAAAAAGTAGAATGCTGTAACCATTTACTCAGGAATTATTGTAACAAAATTAGAGACATAGTTACAACAAGTGATGGAGGACAGTTCCCAATTATGTTGTGTAAGAAAATAGGAACTAATACACTAAGGTTAAGAACAGCTGTCAGTAAAGTTGTAATGGGCTAAACTGGCTTAGCCCCGTTCAATTGTAAAATATGATAATTAGTTGATGCAAGCAAGTCGTCAAGAGTTAAAAAATGGTATACTGTAGTTACATGCTACACTCGTAACATATATTTGTTTTATTTACTTACCCACTTCGCCGACTCTTCCTTCAAGCCCAATACCCCACTGGAAGGAGCAACCCTCGAGAAAAAGTGACCGGCCGCGCCCACGTGGTGAAAACTCCGTGTTCAACAAAGTCTACGAGTCAACTGAAAGCACCTTGAGTGCTGTTAGCCGACACGAGTCGATGTTCTAGATGTTGATGGAAGCTTCCCCCACCTCTCCGTGCTGACCACTCCTCCACGCGGATTATACATACTATATATTCTCCCGCTCGCTTGGAATGAGCAACCACAATCAGCGCCGTAACTACACAGTGCGCACTCATCACGTCGAGCAGACTTACATTTCTACGGTGGACTTACAGTTTGAGGCGATGGATCCACTAGACAGAAGGAAGTGACAAGGATAGACGGACAGTATGGCAAAGATTAAGAATAGCCTACCTTGTGGCAGGATCTATGAAGTAACTTTTTGTTAGTTGTTAGGAATAACAATTGTCTTCACTAGGACTTTACATAACTAACCTAACAAGGTAACAACTATAAAGTTAGTGTGGAGTTATGCCTCCGTAATTATGTAAACGTATTGCTAACAAAACTTGTTGTTTACCGCGCCTCACCCATATCTTGGACTGAGCCATTTGGGCCAGCCTCTCAATTTAATTATGATCCCTCGTCGCACACTGTGTGACCGCTAATGTATTTTAAAGGTAGCTTGCCAGGTATAGCAATAGTTCAGGTTATATGAAGGCCTTGGAACGATACCTGGTTAGGTACACTTGTCTATCCTAAACTCTGGTTTGGGTGTTTAACCTGTGGGCCGTCTATGCTTTTCGAGATTGGCTCATGATTAACCTTTCATGTATTTTTTAATACTCCCCTTTGGAGTATTGGGCTCATGAGCCACTTCTGCCCCTCAGGCACGGCTGGAGCTGTCTTTATCTCTTTAGCTTGTATATATTGTTGTTGACCACCTGTTGGGTGCTCAAATTGTGGGACGTTTCTGCCGACCCGGCATGGCCAGTAGTTTCTAATATTTCCTTGTAGTCTTGTCTTACCTCTTGTAAGGGGTTCTTGCATTATATCCATGGTGCTCATACTAACTGAACTTGAACTTGCCCAATACAAATATTTACTGTATGTGCTCGGTCTACATACTAGAATGATGGATGGATTAAAGCATAACTGAGTTGTCTTGAGTACATCCATCAGGCGCCTCACGCCCCTTGTTGACTGTAATATAGGCAATGCTACCTAATATCTTAATTATGTTTTATAGACAGTACTTACCGAGATTATGTAGAAACAATTGACTATGTATCTTGCTTCATTAAATCACACTATTCCCAATTATCTCTTGTTCTCATTATATATATGTATATATGTGTACCTACTACTCTATCTAGGTTAATGCTATATCATTCCCCCAATTATTAACAGATAGGTAGAGGGTAGGTGCAAAGCTATACAATATAGGAAAAAACAAGATGCACCCTTATAAAAGAGAATTAATGAACTAAGAAAGTATATTTTGAAAGGACCTAGCCGTGTGTTAGGTGATCATTCGAAATGCAAAGCGTGTGGATAATTTTGCTAGGGAGAAAATAAGCCAAATGAAATGAACCTAATTCCTGATTTAATTAAAGTAGGTCTCTCAAAAAGTCTTGGCCCCATATATATATATATATATATATATATATATATATATCTTGCTCAGAACAGTCACAGCCTTATACAAGATGTAGATGTGTAACATACAAACTGGAAGCAGCAGCCCTGACCAAGAGAGACAACAACCAAGTACAAGCAGTCAAAATGAAATTTCTTTGAATGAGTGTTCAGAAAACCAGATACGACAAAAGCAGGAATGAAGAAATACACCTAAAAATATTTATTATTATTATTATTATTATTATTATTAGCACCGTGTCTTACTACCTGTTCGGGTTATACGCACTTACGCTAATATGAAATGGTAGGGTGATTGTGAGATGAAATGGAGGACCTACAGTTTAACGTGGGATCAGAACCACGGTGGAGGTCTGGCATTCCGCACATTCACAAGTTGTGATTAATACATGTCTTGTCAGAGGTGAAGGAAGGGTTTGGCAATCAGATAAATCTGTGCCGGGACCGAGGATTGAACCCCAGACTCTCAACACAGAAGTTTGACGCCTTACTCCTAGACCGCCAGGTCACCTTGCCTAAAAATAGGATTACCACAAGCTGTAATTAACCTGCTGGAGGTGACATGGCTGAAGTGGTTTGGTTATATAACAGTGAAACCTTCAAAAACATTAAGGGCCTATTTTGAAACTATGGTGGGGGAGGCTGAGATGTTTGAATAAAACAGGTGAAAAAATGACCTAATTAGAAGAGGTCAACAGTGGGAGTGGGATACTGGAAGAAGTGTTGTGGCGTGACAGAATTGCACGGAGGCTCGTTTGTATCCACACTGGAGTGGAACATGCATAATGATGATAATTTGTTAATTTTACTATTTTATACTGTTAACTCATTTTATGTTCACCGCATTTTTTTAACTTCAGTATGTTTTTGTGGTGGTTTAACAGCTGCTAAAATATGTTCTCACGTGGCTTATGGTGGACAGTTTGCAAAATGGTTGGTATTTTTTTTAGCAGAGCATCTTACTACCCATTCAGGTTATACATTTGGTTGGTCAGTTAATGGATATACTCACTATTGGTTTTATCTACGTTCAATGTAGCCTCAATATAAATTAATAGACTAATCAACCCCTTGATACAATTTATTTTATATAATTACGAGTTAAGTGAATAATCGTGACAAGATTCATCTAAATTGTCCTTCAACATTTTTATGGTATATAAAATTTTAGTACAACTCTGAGCAAAAAATTGGGAATAAAACTGATATTGTACAGTATTATATTGATTTATTTTTACTCATTAAAACAAAATTACATAATGTGTTTTTTTAGTAGAGTTATTAAGTTGGCAAATATACTTTTACTACTTGTTTGTACTTAGATTTTACAAAAAAAGGATATTTATTAGGGCTCTGCGAGTACTTATATTTTGATCTCGAACTTAAACTTGTTGCTTAAGCTCAAGATCGAAAGTTTTGTAGGCGTGTCATTTTTGAGCTTCTTGATGTCCTTAATAATAAAGTTTTAAAATGCACTGGTAAGCATAGTCTATTTAATTGAGAGAATATCAGCATTTCCATTTATAAATCATTCGGTTACTTAACAAAATGTTAAAAATTAATTTCAATTTTAACATTAATAACGTAATATAGCTTTAAAACCACTTTTGACCAGTAAATTTATTATTATTATTGTTAGCACCGCTTACTACCTGTTCGGGTTATACGCACTTACGCTAATGTGTAATGGTAGGGTGATTGTGAGATGAAATGAAGGACCTACAGTTTAACATGG
>CABEEJ010000369.1:100278-122806 GCA_901482245.1 Timema douglasi | reverse complement strand
AATACAATAAAATATCCTTTAATGATGATTAAAGTTGATCAAAGGATAGCTAGGCCTAATCTGTTTATTTCACATGTTATTTTTATAAATTTAACTCATTCTAACAACCCTTTTAAAAATAACTAAAAGACACTCAAATTTTAATTTATTTGATTTTTAAACATTAATAAGAGTCTAGATTGTTTAATTTGGCTGGATTTTAACCTGTATTTTGAGAGGGGTGGTTGGGGTTGATTAAAATTGAAAGCACAATTGAAATAAATCTCAATTCACAGTTTAGACCTATATTGTGTAATGTAGGTCTATTTGTAAATAATTAAAATTTAAAACAATTTGCTAGGATTCGGATTCGGATTCGAGATTCGAAAATAAAATGTAGATTCGGATTCGAGATTCGGATTCGACCCATCTCTACTTTATACACTTTTGCACTTCCCACTTCTTCAAACTTCCACCGTTGCACATTGTTTTGAATTTTAGGAAATATTTATTTTTCATATGAAGAGGCATTAATAAAAAAGTAATATTCCCGAAAATTCAAACTAATGTGTAACTGTGGAAGTTTTGAAGAAGTGTAAAAGTTTAAGAAGAAATGAAGAGAGAAGTGTTTGTTTATATCTAGGCTTAACCTAACTATACTTTCAGGTTGGCTTCCTTCACTATCACTTACTTTACATCACTGTGCAGTGTTTCTACACTGTCATGTTGTACATTTCCAAGCCATCATGCGATTGTTCATTTTAATTATTTTTTCATTAGATTTTTATTTGAGTGTTATTATTTTTAAATTGTGTTTGTGTTATTTATAATTTAAAAACCAATATTTCCATTATTTAGCTTTTTTTAAAAGAATAAAAATTATTTACTATTTATAAAAATGAGTGTCATTCATTTTTTTTAAGAACATGTGTTTCAATATACTTTCTAACGTTTTAAAATTATGAATATACAATACTCAAACTCAGGAGCTTTTAGAAATACTCGACTCTAGTTCGGCTTGAATGAAAAAACCCAAGCTCCCAGACCCCTGATATTTATTTTACCTTAAAACAATTAAACTTGGGGCAGAATATAGAATATTATCACAGGATTTCTTTTGAGGCCTGCAAGTGAATGTCATGAAATAAAATATAAAAATTATTACACTTAGACAAACATAATATTTCATAAACAAAAATATGCATATATATATGCTAATAAAATAAGAACTTGTTGATCAACTCTGCTACTTACTAGGCCAAATTTTTGTTTCTGAAATATTATGTTTACTTAAGAATAATATCGGCTTCAAAAACGTAATAGAAATAATCATTTTCCTATACATACAACATTATTAGATTACCATATAAAGAAAGAAACAAATGAAGAAGAAACAATTACAAACTTAACTTTAATATAATTTTGTATACTTTATAATACTGATATTATAAGTGACTGTAAAAGATTAGACATTAGTTTTATACAATTTTTGAATGTCTACCTGCACAGTTCTATTAACAGCATATATTTACACATTTATAAATGTAATGTAAATAATGTAATTTTCTTAGAGAAAAATGAAATATAACAGAATTTTATCACAAAATATTAGTCCCGAGGCAAGTTATCGACTCAGCAGTCGAAACCTCTGGCGAGCCCTGTCCAGTGATCAGGTACGGGTAAGAAGTACTTGTGCATAGCCGCAATGAAGCGGGCCTGGTATATCTCTGGTGAGACTACAGTGGGTTGCTTTCCCTGTCCACCCAGAATACCAGAGGACTTCACCATCGTCTCCAATTTCTTGTCCCAAGTAAATGTTCGGATGTAATCTAGAATAAGAGCACACCATTTCTTGTGAGATTGAAAGTGTGGAGAAATGAACAAAAGTAATGTAATGAGAACAAAGAAAATAATAAAGGAAAAGGACCGCAGACCCATATGGCATACATTATTTATAAAACTTCAGGCCCCATAATTATTATCTATATTTTAAATGTATTTAAAAGAATTAGAGCTATAGAAATAAATAACAATGTATTTTAAAATTAATATGTGGTAAATAGAAATTAATATCAGATGAACTAAATATTTGGATTAAGATTAATAATAAAAACCCACATTGGTGGTTTTGAGGTCTAATGCGTCACTCTATATTGCTTATGACGAGAGTAGAGTTCGAATCCTCGTTGAGTGTACTGGTGTTGGTTTTTTCTAAATGATTTCCCACCCTCCTTTCAAGCAAATGCGGGTAGATTACCTTTAAAATGCTTCCTTCCTCATCCTGACCCTATTAGAGTAGGAATCAAATAGCCAAAACTATTATTTTTGTTTTTTAGTGAGGATTTACTCACATCTAGATATATTTTGAAATTTGAAAAATGACACCTGGACACAGGAATCGAACCCAGGACATTTGGCTTAGTACGCCAATGCTCTGACCACTGAGCTATCTAGGAGTCGTCCCGTGCCCAGAGTCATTCTTCACTCATATTTTAAGGCAAAGTCTATGATAGACGTTCAGAAATCGTTGACTGCAAATGTGTGATTTATTAAGGTCCCCTATCAGATATCGCAGCCATCTTCAACTTGGTGGATGACTTATTTGCTACCAATTGTACAATTATTATATCTGTAAGGGATCACATATTTAAGAATCAAATAGCCAAAGCTATTATATTTGTTTTTTAGTAAGGATTTACACGCATCTAGATATCATATTCTGAAAATTGAAAAATGACATGGGAATCGAACCCGGAACCTTTGGCTTAGTATGCAAATGCTCTAACCACTGACGATTCCTGGATAGCTCAGTGGTTAGAGCATTGGCGTACTAAGCCAAATGTTCCGGGTTCAATTCCATTTCCTAGTGTCATTTTTCAATTTTCAGAATACCTATTAGAGTAGTTATCATATATGAGTATAATCTGAACAGTTAGTAAAATGAGGTGATAAAAAGATATACCGGTACTATAACCTAAAAGCAATGAGAAATAATAGTTAAGTAAGAGAGGGGACTCGAGAAAAAGCCAGTGTTTTTACCGTTTTTATGGCCAAAATAAATAAAATGTTGTTCCAGTAAAAACAGAGAGTTTAATTTTTATCACATGGTGACCTCAACATTTCTTAAATGTCTATCAAGGATGTTCTGGAATTTAATGATAACTTTTTCTCGTCATTTAAAAAGTTTGTTGGATAATGCCACCATACTCATGACATATATTCAGAACTGTTGATATCACCATATGAAAATAATTAAAAACTATGTTTTTACTGCAACAATATTTGATTTCTTTCGACCAAAAAAATGTTTTGCCATAAAAGCTACAGAAACAATGGCCTTTTCTCACGTAACCTTCCAACCCACCTTAAGGATTTGAATATTAAAATTTTCAAGCTGGCAAATTTATGAACTCGGGGAGTTCAAACTTCTTAGAGATGGCTATTTAGTAGCACTGTTGTGTGACTATTCATGATTGACTCATTGTTTACTCTTCTCTATTCTTGTCTTGCTATGGTTTGTGAGATGTGCGTCGGAGTGAGGAAGGGTGTGAGACTGGTCAGTGAAATGTTGTCAGGTTCAGCAAATGTGCGTCTAAGAGGGCAGGGACAAGAATAAAAAGGGATCTCTTTATGGAACTTATATAACACAAATAGCTGAGTGTAGGACTATATCAGTTATATAATTTAGTGTAAGAGTAATATGCACAACATAACACCTTTTTCTGATAGTATGAAGATTTTTGTTTTTTTCCTGATATATTGACAAGGTCCGCACCAAGGGAATAGCTGATCTTTAGATAGGGAATTAAGTTAGTATTGTTTATGGATAAATCTTCACACATACAACCATACTTTCATAAATATTCTTTAAAAACTGCAAATTGAATCATAAATAATTTTTCAAAAACTAATTATCACAAGTTTATTTAAAAATTAATCTTAATATTTAGCTCATTGATCCCTAAAACTAATCCTAAAAATTGTCCAGCCAAGGGATGGGGAACCTGCGACCATTTGAAGTGCTCGGTGCGGTCTTTCCGCAATGTTTTATTTTATCAAGTGTGTATCTTCATTTGTTAAAAAAACTATGAATTATCCATCATGTATCTTAGTTAATTAAAATAAAAATATAGCGATTTTTAAAGCATAATGTTAAAACCATGCTCTTCTCTATCTGACTACTTATGATTGCACTATCATATTTTGGAAAACTGTACTATACACTAAGTGTGTGGTTTTATAATGAATCCTTGAAGTGACATGCGGCCATGCATGAAATGTCACTCTTGGTCTAGCCTACAGATTTGTCAAGATCGAGCCTGAGTATCTTTTAAATACTCAGCTCAAGCTCCAAAATGAGAGTACTCTCATGTCCCCAGTAAAAACTATTGTACACAAACTTTTAACTATTTTATTTTAACATGATTTGGAAATTTATTCTATCAACAAAAGTGTATGTTAATAGATATGTCCAACAAAGGGTATAAAAAGTTATGGCATATCTTTTAATGCCAATATACATAACATATTTTAAAGGTCAGCTGTGAATAATCAACGTTTCATCACCAATTAGTTAGACCCGAATCGGACAAACGTTAACCCGTTCATGCTGGTACCCACAGCCATAGCTTCCAAAACTCTTAGACCACCAAAATACTCAGAGCATTTCCCAAACAGTGCAGAAGTTCTCAACTCAACAAACATAATAGAATTTAATTTTAATTATCTATTTATTATGTTTTATTATCATAATTGTATTCATTATTTTACCATCCCATTTATTTTTCATATAAGTAGATCAATTACATTTATAAAAAAAAAGTTATTTATTTTACTAAGATTGTATTATAATGAGCCTCAAACAAACTTTGCTTTCTTCACACTGATATTCTCATTAATGGTGTTATGTCACTTCACTTTGATTAATAGTCAATTTAAATTAGTTGAAAATATACCTGGACACAGGAACTGCCCGAGACCTTTGGCTTAGCGCACCAATGTTCTACTGCTGACCTATCTAAGATTTGTACCATGCTCAAGGTCATTCTTGACTCATAATAGTCTACTGCTGAGTTTATCCTTCATGCGGATAGTGTCGTAATTATTATGATTTGCAACCTGTGTGTTGATTAATATGCAATAATTAACCATTACTCAAGGAAATGGCCATGTTTTGTAATAATAAAATTACCTATGATCCCCACGACTAGTTCTCGTCGATCCTGGTCCAGTCCCACTAAAAGGGAATAATCAATCACCTTCTGTGAGGCCAGAAACTTTGTATCATGATCTATAGCTTGAGTTAGCACAGTCTTGGAATGAGGCAAGATGTAGAGTGGAGAGTTGCAGGTCACTAGAAAAAACATTTATTGTTCAACTATGAACAAGACAAATAAAACAATTATAACTAGAGATTCACAATATTTCCTATTTCAGTATTTTTCCAAGCTTCCAACCTCATATAAAACATATTCATCCAACTTCAATGCACAGAAAAATTAAAAATAAAATCTCACACGTAATTATAAAAAAATCATCTTTAGTTTTAACAAAGGAAAATATCCACTTTACCAAGTTTTAAAGCACATTATACATAATTAATAAAATTATTAGATATTACAATAGTATTAAAGTATCATAAACAATTGTTGAAAACACACATCTTTTAAATTAACCAATTAAGAGTTGTTAACTGAACCAATATATAAATATATATATATATCCACTATCAGCAAATAAACTAATATTAGATATAATAGAAAACTACTATTTCTGAATTTTTCCGTTTAACTTATTTGCTAGTAATTTCACTGAGAGCTAAGAAACAATAATCGTAAAATTAAGATTGATTCTCGATTCTTTCAATACCAGTAAGAATCGAGGGTATTGATGTATAGAAGAATCAAGTTTGAGATCCCTATTTATAACCAACTTCAGCACATGTTTACAACCACAGCCTTAACTTTAAGGACTACTACACAGACAAAGTGTATTAAAAAAATAGTGCCAATTAATAAAATGGGAAGTGACACCTCAATCAATGGATCAGAAAGTCTTAAAAAAAAAACCCACCCAATTTCAATAGTAATTAGCTATTTCATATTTTTTAAACCATGCCACACCACAAGCATCAACTGCCAGCCACATAAAATAAAAATAGAATTTCAAGAAAATTTTAATTCACCAGAAATTTTTATCCTTCAACTAATTTGGCAAGCCAAGGGTCTCAGGTTCGATTCCCAGCATGGCCGAGGACTGGATGTTGTGTCTGTACTAGTATTAAGTTAGATTATTAGGCATATGAAGTAAGAATAAGCCTAGCAAGCCGGCATTGAAAAATATATGACTCGAATATTAAACTGACCTAGGTCACAGGTGAGAAACAGTAATGGTTGTAAAACTATAACATGCTTAAGGCAACCACCTAGGTCAGAGAGAAAATATCAATCAAGGTCAGGCCACACTGCTTCAAATACAATGGTCTGTGTCATTTCTAGAACTATTTCTCTATTCTGTCCAAGCTTATATTACCATTCAACCTTAACCTACAACCACACTTTGTCATGTCAATAATAAAGAGGGGAAAGAAAACTACAAAACTTATCTAAAAGTAAAAAGGAACACTCTCTGCTTGTTCTCAAACTTAAATAGTTTATTGTGAGCCTATCAAGAATTACTATTTGTTAAAGGAAGGTTAAATCTAAAGCCCTTTTTCATCAAACCTGGTCTCACACCTGCAAAAATTGTATTATAAAGTCATTAAAAATGAGTTTATGTCACATTTTCACACAGTTTTTTCTATTAATAAAACTCAAACTATGGGGTTGTTCAGGAAAAAGTACCCTGTTGGAATCTTTCAACTTTATTTTGGTGTGAGCCATATTTTTAAATAACTAAATATTGTGTTAGAGCTGAACATATGGGTGGCGACTTCTCTCTTATCAAGGTGCTTCATTACTTATATGTAATTAAAGAGTGAACAACTTTATTTTAAAGTATTTTACCTTTATAAACTTGAACCTTCTCATTTTTTAGTATTATATTTGGTCCGCTCATTGTTAATAATTCATTGTGAGCAGTTTTAATATTGCACAATACATGCTTTGCCTTTCTGGAAGTTCTGAGGTTCATTGTATTAAAAATTGCTACATAAAGCTGTACCGGTAACCTTTGTCATTAAATGAAAAAGACAAATCTTTAACCTACTTTTCAAAAGGTTCTCGTCGAGCAACACAATTTCTCCTTGTTGTCCTGTAGGGTTGACGAGTCTGTTCCGTACAGAGCCCTTCAGATCAAACTTGTGCGTAACAGAACGTCCATAAAACAAGTTCTCCATAACAAGAAGTTGGGATCTCAATGTTGCGTTAGATGTCATGTTACGATACACCACCCGATACACTCCCACAATTTTCCCGAGTAGAGTGGGTTGATTGGATGTGTGACAATGCTGGACATAGGAGAAATAGTTTGGAGCAAACTCCAGAAACAGCTCTTTCTCAAGCTTAGACATTTCTTTCAGGATAAATCGATCATCTGGAAATAAATTATTAAATTACATTTAGGGTCCTATTTTTTTAAATCCTTGAATCTTTAAGGGAGATATGAGGATTCGAAAAAACATCAAATTTGAGAAACAAAATAGGTTATAACTAGATTTGGGTCGATTCCACTACTTTATAAATCCAAATCTCCAATTTATCTTTGTATCTTGAATTTTGAATTCAAATTCAAATTCAAATCACGGAAAAAATTATGAACACAAGAAAAAATATAAATATAATAGAATAATATAAAATACAAATAGTAACTAAATGATGGAACATTTTTTTAAAATTTCCATTCATTATAACATACATACATTCATTTAAGTGTTAAATTACTGGTATGGGGCCTAGCTGTTAAGTTCAATAATAATTGGTTCTGAACCAACAATAAGTAGTATTTGAGCTATAAAACAAATTTCACTTTGAAAAAAGAAACATCTCAAATCAAAAATTTTCTTGAATCCTCAAATCTAAAATATCCCTAAGGATTTGAGGGACCATCCTTAACTTTAACTAAAAAAAAAAATTCTAATAGGTTTTAAAACTATTTTTCTACTTAATAGTAGCTAGCCAAATAAATTATATTTTAGTTTGTGAATTATAAAGAAAATGATCATTTAGTTTTTATTTATATTCTCTATAATCACTTAATAATCAAGGCGAACAAAATCAGAACCAAAGAAAAC
Organism: Timema douglasi; assembly: GCA_901482245.1. Lineage (NCBI taxonomy): Eukaryota > Metazoa > Arthropoda > Insecta > Phasmatodea > Timematidae > Timema > Timema douglasi. The sequence continues at coordinate 114,597 of CABEEJ010000369.1, read as the reverse complement.
TAGATCAACTAATGTAACAAAATTAACTTTTTATATTTACAGGGTTGCCACTATTTTCTTATTATAAAATTCCCTGTGTTTTCCAGGTTTTCCAGAGGAAATTTTCATTTTTCCTACACCCAATAGATATTATAAATATAGAGGCATTAAATTTTGTTTTAAAGAAAATTTTAGAAATGAAGAGTGGTAATTTGTCAATGGAGGTATGTTCTATTGTGCAAGGTAAGCACATGTTTAAGAATTATTTGAAAAAAGGATGAGAAATGAATGACAAATTTTATAGAAGGAAAAATTGGTTATATTAGTCGTATAACCTAAATGGAATTAAAGAAGAAAGTGGAAATACCAAAAATACAATTTTGAGTTTAAATGTGTGTTTTTTAAGAGGCATGTATTACTTGATTTAAAAAACATTTTAACTAATATTATATATGATATATTATGTTCTGTATAAACTAAGTAGCCCACACAAATCGTGAATAATAATTACAATAATGAAACTAACATGTGATTTTCCTCGTTCATTCAGGTGTATTTCCTTAATAAACTGCCATCCTAATTCCTAACATATTGTAATAAATATAAAAAAAACATATTCAACTCTCTGAAAACCCATTGATAACTACCAATTACTAAGTACTTGATTAATAAACGATACAACACAATCATACATAAATTTATCATAATAACTATTATTATAAAATACCCTTAAACAATTTTTTACCACACACAATTATTTGGTCTAAGGCCCAAGATACCAATTTCGAACCAAATCGTTAAAGCTCGTTTCAAAATATTTTAAGTTTTTGAGAAAAATCAGTCATTACTCATCAGTAAACTAGCCCTCAACGATATTTTTACTGAAAAAACATATATGGTGTTATTTGGGAGGTCAATTAGTCCATGTATATTTATTTTAATCAAAATCGTTTGATCCATTTTCGAAAAATATGGAATTCATAAAAATCAATCATCAGTAAACTACCTTTAATTTGAGGACTGGGGTTAAAATGAGAAAAAAAAGTCCTGAGGTTTGGTCATATTTAGATATAAAGTTTTGAGTTCGAAATGGTTTTAATATCTTATACTTTTATGAGGCGCTAAAGGCCAGTTCTCCCATATCATTTTCACTGATTCATTTTTCATGAAAATGAAAGGAATTCGTTAATATGTTTCATTGATTATGATGATCATGATATGACTAACCAACTAGTGTTTGTTCGTCGCGCTACTTAAACAATTTTTTGAGAACTCTTACAATACAATGTCTGTAAATAGGCGCCACAAATTTTGTTAAAGGCTGTCTGGTTTGTCAACGCGAGTTGAAACTTGAAAACAATTGAGGATTAAATCCAATAAAAGGTTGCAAGTGGTCGCAGTGTAGCATTTAATTAAAATAAATATTTACATTCAAAGAAAAATGAATTAATTAATTCTTGTGCATGTTCTCACTGTTCATTTTGTTTTCTTTTTTCAACAATGATAATTAAAAATGAACAAAAGTAGAATTCCTTTTCACTTTTGTTGAAAGCTTTAAATAATGATTCAGTCTAATGAAATGAGTGTTCTGACATTCATTTTGTATTAATTTTCAATGATTCATTGAAAATGATATGTGAGAACTGGCGTTAAACTAGCACTAGGAATGATACTATACCCGTATCGATACTTTTCTTTCCATACCAGATATTTTAGTATTGATACCAACCTTTTGATATTTTATTATTATTATTATTATTAGCACCGCGTCTTACTACCCGTTCGGGTTATACGCACTTACGCTAATGTGTAATGGTAGGGTGATTGTGAGATGAAATGAAGGACCTACAGTTTAACGTGGAATCCGAACCACGGCGGAGACCTGGCATTCCTGGTATTTTATTAATATCAGTACTTTTTACCCGGTATCGAAAGATTTTTTTTTTCTCTTTTTACTTCCTTTATTTTTCTGATCATTTATTAAACTTATTCATCTTTTCTTATTATTGCCTTTATTTTTCTATCGCTAAATGAAAGTATAGATACTGGAAAATATTGATATACTTCTCGTTCATATTTTTCCTAGTCAAAGATCAATATTTTACCAGTATCGCATAACCCCAACAATGCACTGAACTGGAGAGAGGATCTGAGGAAAAAGAACTGTGACCTTGGAGAGAAGGGTGGTAGAAGTGGGCTAGGCCATTTCACAGGGGTTGGGAGAGGTAAAGTCGCTATGTGCAGACACAAACCCAATATGTCATTTTTACAACCACTCTAATTTTACGACAGACTAGCTAGGCTTGAGTCAATACTTTCATAAAATTTTCCCTTTACAGTACACTCTATTTTTTGCTAAATCGAGAGTTGACTGTGATAAAAATGTTAAACCCCATAAAGATTTAAACAGACAATCTTGACAACTTGGCAATTTATAAAAAATTAAAAATAGCCAAAATGGCAGGATAGGTAGCGTACAATCTTAAAACATCACACTACAAAAACAATAATATCTGGGATACTTACCTCTTTCAACAGCATTATATTTGGAAGAAGGTACAGGACAGGTGGATAGAAACATATAAAAGGGAGACAAACACAATATGGCCTTTACAATGAAAAGAAGAACACAGTTCACACTTTACACTGCTGCCAATGGACAAAGAGGTAATGGATGTTTCTTAAAGAAAATTGATCGTTACCGCCCAATCCCCCAACCTATGTTTCATTCTATCGGAACTCATCAGGGAGGAGTGTGCAGAGTTATATCATTATATATTCGCATCCATGTCCTTTTCCTGTGTTTGTCCTTTTCATTATACCTTTTATTTGTTCCTATCTACGTGTTCTATTATTCTTTACCATTTTCCTTTTTTCTCCTCTTTTGTGTTTTTTGGTTTTCTCTTTTAGGAAGTTGCGTTGCGCGTTTCACACTCCTCCCTGATGAGTTCCGATAGAATGAAACCTAGGTCGGGGGATTGAGTGGTGACGATCAATTTTCTTTAAGAGACATCCATTTCCTCTTTGTCCATTGGCAGCAGTATAAAGTGTGAACTGTGTTCTTCTTTTCATTGTAAAGGCCATATTGTGTTTGTCTCCCTTTTATATGTTTCTATCCCCCTTTCCTATACCTTCTTCCAAATATAATACTCTTTCAACAGCAGTAATCTTTTTTAAAAAACAGACAAATAACAAACCAAGATCCAAAGAATGAATTCATTCAACTGGCAGCTGAAACAAGTGCCATCAGCATGGACTTGATGAAGTTGGGGGATGGGGGTGGATGAAATGAGACGTTTGTGTTATTGATGGAGGTGAGTGGAGGAAGCTGAAAAGGTGCGGCATTTGCCAAATGAGTCGTCGTGGCTGCACTCAGGACTTGTCTCAATCTGATGAGGTGCTGGTAAGCATAATCATCATAAATGAGACGTATTACTATCAGACTGCTCAGTTCTCCAGTTAAAAATTCTAGTCTAAATTGTTCCTACCATTTTAAGCTTGCAAGCACTGTATTGCCCAAATTCACTAAGAAATTCCAGTAAACTAGCTTTTTGGTGAAATTCCCTGTGTTTCCCCGGTTTTTTCCAAACACAGATAAATTCCCTGTATTTTACTGGTTTTCCCTGTTTCCCAGGTGTGTGGCAACCCTGGTTTACCATACTTTACAAGATAAAAATTTGAACTCAAGATTCAAAATTTTTAAGTAAAATAAAAATAATTAGATTTGACCTTCACTAATTACATATATCTATCTAGAATCATAACACCTAGTATTATGCAAAATCTATTCACCTGATTTAGAATATTATGAGCAATATATAATGTAACACTGGATCATTCTATAAAATGTCAAGTTTGTTTTGAGTGAGTTTATGTCAATAAGTTCATTGTAGAGAGGTTTTTTTTTTCTACCAAAACCTTACTAAGGGCTGATCTTTTGACTACCGGACAGATATTGCTATCGGGAGGTTCAAGTTAGCTACCAGATAAAGGTTATAAGGCACTTTAATATATTTTACGGGTATTATGAACTGAATTGATTTGCATTCTGCAGGATAAATATATTTTTATGCATAAAACGCAAGGTTGGTAATTATAAATTATAAAAAGAAATGCCTGGTCGCATAAATATTGGTGGTAACAAACTGTTGCATGTTGGGCATTACCTTTAGTCTTGCAGAATGATGAGCCAGATTTCCCTCCTCGAGCTGCCCATTGAACACAGCGAGCCAGTGATCTTACAAAACCTTCCTCACCAGATGGCAGGACCATTTTACGAATGGCTGCAAATTGTTCTGCATAATATACTATGCAAAAGAACTTGGAAGTGGTGTCCGAGAACTGAACCTATCAATAAATGATACAAATTTTGAAGCAAGAAACTAGTTACTAGAATATTGTATACAACTAGTGGTTTAGAAACAAGTGATGGTAGATATGCCAGTTACAAAAGAGATATTGTGTTTGTTCCTTTTACATATTTCTACCCACCTTTCCTGTACCTTCTTCCAGATATAGTAAAATTATCTCATAAAGCGAAAAGAGGATTTCCTTATAGAGATATAAACAAAATTTGAAAAATTATAAAGATGAAATTACTAGTACCATAAAATGGTTTAAATAATTATACGGTATCATTTTAGTAAACATTCTAAACAAGTTGAAAGTAAGGAATGTATTTGATTTATAATATTAGACTTAGATATATTGCTCAAAATATATATAAAGAGTTGATTGATAAAATTTTCTAAGTTAATTGATGTAATAAAATAAAAGTCCAGATAAAAATATATAATTAGGTTAACTTATGGTAACAACACATTGTCAAATAATTCATTATCAATTTAGCAGTATTTAGGGTGATGATAAGACTAAATAAATGAAACACGTTAAAAATGTTTTAAACCTTACAAATAGCAAAATAGGTTAGACAAAACAATGTTTAAGTTCATGTAGGTTCAGAATTCAAATTATAAAAATTTGGGTTAAAAGGTTAACATCTGCAAATAGGTTATAATTAAATGATCTGAGTATTATAATACGACGACTTTAAGATCTGCAATATTTAATGAAACAATGTTTGAAGTATATATAGGTATTCGAGTTAACAAGTATAAAATTTTAATTTGTAGGTTAACCAATTTGAAAAGGATATAATTGATGTAGAGAATTTTGTAATATTCTAAATGTTATCTGTTAATTGAAAAATGTATAATAAATGTATAAAAAGGAGTAATGGGACAAGAAATAACAGATAAGACTTAGAATATTACAAAACTCTCTACATCAATTATATCCTTTTCAAATTGGTTAACCTATAAATTTAAATACTTTATAAATATATATATATTCAGGGTTATTACAAATGATTTATCAGGTTTAAAAAAATTGTATCTAATATATATATATATATATATATTAGATACAATGATTATCTGGCCTACCATTAGATGATAAAATGTGCTATATCATAGTTTATTTTATAAATAAAATAAATGTAACATACAATTTATGTTTATTTCTAAAGTATTTCATCCAAACCATATTTATAACAATTACCTACGTACTCGCCACACCCCTTTCAAAACTTTGAGAATTTTAACTTTTTTTTTCTGTTTTATATTTATTTTATTTTTCTACACCTACAAAATTCAATGATACACTTTCAAATGTAAAGTAAACAGTGATGAGCTAATAAAAATGGTTGTTTATAATAAAGACTATAAGTTCTGCTAAACTCTTAGAATAAGAGTGCTGTTTGAGAATTCCCTGCAGAGCTGTAGGCAGAGCTCATAATTTCCTGATATCTACCATTCATGTATATCTATATCTGATTAAATAATCCGGGTGAAGGAAAATATTGCCTAAATTAAGATAACTACTAGAAAGGTTTTTTTAAGAGCTCTTAACGAGTTATTTTGCTCTGCATCTTGCAGATAATATCAGTTTGACTATTAGCATAGGGTTCCCCAAACTTACCGAGAAGAGGGGCCCACTATGCTATTTAAGGGACTGGATGGCTTGGATAAAAAAAAAGAAGAGAGCGCGCACACGCACACACACACACACACACACACACACACACACACACTAACCCAAACAAAGAGCTTAAACCATTATTAAACGAGAATAGATGTAAGTTTATTTTTTCAAGGGAATAATAGAGAGCAGGCAGGTCAGATAAATATACGCAACAATTAATTAATTTATTTGAGGTATTTAATCTACACTTTCTGAACCAAGTGACAATATAATAACACGACTTATAAACTAGCTTAACTCTAGAACAGAAAATACACCCAGCCCCCAGTCGTTAATTCATCATTGTGAAAGGGGAAACCCACATTTCACCAAAGATTATTTTTTTGGCCATGCCAGGAATCAAACTCAGGATCTTTAGCTCAATAGGCAGACTTACTACACACTGAGCTAAAACAATTAATTAATACACTTATTGTATGAGTTTTTCACTAGGAAACAATGTAACATAAAAATACAATTTATATTTATAGCTTATAGCTTTACAACCATTAAACTGATGTTGGGCCAGATATTATTGTGTAGTGCACATGAATGGAAAAATCAAAGTGCGGCCTGCTGGAGCAGAGGCCGCTGTTGGTGTCAAGTGACAATCACTGATACACACCCAGTGCAGTGTTTTATTTTGTTGAAAGATTAGCTTTCCAGACAACAGAAGTATCCTCTCGCTCCCTAAATTGGAAGCATTACTCTCAGCCCCTTAAATTGACAGACACTTTACGAAACGTGGCTAGCAAGTGCCGAGGGACTGTACACCTCAGTATGGCTGTTCTGATTACTCATTTACAATACTACCACCGGCCGCATATGATGGCATTTGTGTAGGTATTTTGTGTACTAAAAAAGGTGCACCATCATTTTGGTATTTGTCATTGAAATTTTTATTTAAATTTATTTTTAGTCATAGTGTGTGATCCGGGCAAGCTCATTCCACCCTGCGGTTCAGTGTTTCGGGACTAATGATGATGTTTGAATCTGCTATTAAGTGGTTGCTCTTTCACTATATAAAAACTAACAGCCCTTGCAGGTTTCATCACTAACAAATGCTTATTAACTTAGGAACCAAACACATTATTTTAATAATAATAATAATAATAATAATATTAATATTTTAGCACCGCGTCTTACTACCCGTTCGGGTTATACGCTTTAAGTACTAATTACTCAAATGGATTAGGAATTGGGGAGGTTGAATTAGAGGAAGTGAACCCGCATTTGCGTGGAGGGAGAGTGGAAAACCATTTAGGAAAAAATTTCACCCAACCGAGATTCGAACCTCGATCTCCCCGTCCTCGGCAGTCGAGCTCAACACGACAAGCGCGTTAGCCAACTACGCCACCAAGGCGGGTTCACATTATTTTAAGAATACAAACTAAACTTACCTCAATGTGTAAAGATGGCTGTGTTTTACTGGGTTTGTTATCATCTGAATCTGCCCCTTGATGAGCTGTTTCCCCAAATGTTGCAGTTGTACTGTACTGAACCCCATCCATTCGCCCTAGATTCACACCGCTGCTTGAAATAATAGTAAACAGCATAATCACTTTGGTATTAAAAAAATAATTAGAATAACACAAATAAAATATTTTGAAAAATTGCAGTCTACAGAAAACAACTTTTCCTAGAATGGAAAGTTAAATTTAAAGAATGTAAAATATTAGAAGATGAGCACAAGAACAAGTTGTTAATCAAAACTATGTTTTAAAATTCCCTAACTGTTCCAGAGCCAATTTAAAACTTTTCCAGCAACTTTTTGTATATAAAAAAATAGATATAGCTTGAATTCAATCTTTTACGAATCTGAATCTCCAGTTTACCTTCAAATCCTGAATCTAAAATCAGAATCTTGGAAAAAAATTGTTGACGTAAGAGGGAATATTAATATAATAGAAAGTACAAATAGTAACTAAATGTTTACAATCTTTCTTACTATCCATTCATTATAATATTCATACATTCAGTTAAGGCCTAAGCGTGTTAAATTACTGCTCTGGGGCCTGGTCGTTAATTTCATCCTATACTTATAAATGATTATGATGAACCACCAATAAGCAGTATTAGAGCTATAAAAACCTCTTTTAATAATATGATTCTTGAATCATCAAATCTCTTGAACCCTTTTAGTGCCACGGCTATTAGGTTTTGTGTGCAAAGAATGCCACAGCTATTTCCTCAGTTTTGTAAGGGTTTTCGAGAAAATTGATAAAGCCTTTAGTTATGAAGCAATTATTTTGATTTTTCTATCATATTAATTCATATGTACTGTTCTTTAATAAAAATAAAGCTAATTAATATATTTAATATATATATATATATTTTTCAGTATTATTTTGTTGTAGTGCATTTAGTTTTATACAAAAAAATAAAGTTTTGAAAATATATGATTATAAAAAGTAATTACAGGAATTTTTATTGTATATCCTAAATTAGATATTTTTGGACCATTATTACTTACCTTAGAACAAGATATATTATATTGCTTACCACATGAATAAATATTTAGGCCTATATATAATGAATGTGGTTTTTAAAAAAACTTTTTATAATGAATAATTTCATATTAAAAAAAATATTATGTAAATTTATAAAGTCATTACATCAATTTTCTTTCATTGTTAAAGAAATCTTTTCATTCACATGACATAACATGAAAATCTAAATAGTATATTTTTCTAAACTCAAAACAATTTAACCCGTACATTTGGAAACAATTTACAACAGTTTGAATGTGAGCCACACTTATGTTTTATCATGCGGCTTGTATGTAAACTGGTGTTGCACTTAGTGCATTGAGTACATGACCATCACATTGTAAATGAACTAAGCTCCCAGTTACAATAAAAACTATTTACAGTTGATTTTTGTTGTCAATATTATATAAAATGATAAGAGGTAAATGTTATCTTTCCAGTGATGCATGACACTACTACACTATCTAACAGATAAAGCGAGAACTAGCTCAAATCTGGAGAGTCAACCTCATTGGTTCTGGCACTTTTAAAGGTAGTAGGCGGAACCGATCAAATAGGCTTGTGGCACTGTTAGTGATAGGCCAAGCCGATCAGATCGGCTCGTGGCACTAAAAGGGTTAATTAGGATAGGAGGGATTCAAAGTCCCATCCCTAGTAAAAAATCAAATATATTACAATAATTATGTTATTAAAATTGTAACTTAAAGTAATAATATTTTTAAACAATACATTCTGAAATTGTGTCACCCTATGAAGCAGTTAGAGGATTTCAAACTTAAGAAAATTCCCTACCCAGGAACAGTTTAAAATTGTTATGAGACACATTTTTTATCTTATTATTATAAAATAGACATATCCTCATACATGTGCATAGCCATGATTCAATTTTGGCACAAGATATGCAGTAGAGGGGTGGAAGGACAACAAGAAAATCATGTGTTAGCTTAGAGAATTGAGATTAGTTTGATTAACAGAGATAACAATAGGTGAGTTTTCGCGGTTGACCTGATATTGATGTTAGTGAAATGTTTATGACCGAGACAAAACCAGAGATTGGTTTGATAACGTTTTCCTTGATAAAACTAAAGAGTATGCTTATGACCAATGAACAGAGAATTTATGTGCCAATTTCAAAACAGCATCGCTAATAATGTTAATTTAAACAAGTATAACTTCATAATCAATGGATTTTAAGTTTTTGTAAATTAAAATGGACAGCAATTACTAGCTAAAAATACATGAGAGAGAGAAGATACTTAAAAAACGGTTTAGTTATTGATAAAAGAGAGTAATGATCTAGGCCTATTTAATATTACATATGTACCTCATGTTTCCTTTAGGTTATTTTGGAAAGATATGTTTAGCTTCACATGTTGAGTTGATATTAGGACTAGTCAAAAGCACAAATCTGACTAAGAATAACATTAAAAAGTGAATTTTCCTTCAATTTGCAGTACATGTAGTTGGATTACATAAATTCACCTACCAGCTATTAGATCTATTCCACCTCAAACACCATTTTTGCTTAAGAAAAAATAAATAATTCAAAATTGTTTTTGCACTCAACCTTGGTCAGAACCACTTGGTTGAAAACACTCAACACCAGGACGTAACCAAGTCAATCGCGAAAACTCGCTTAATGTTAGAAGAGATTCACAGTGTGTATTAACTGGAAGAAAATGTTATTTTAACCATTGTAAATAAAAGTCGGGTAGTTTTTTTAGTATGTAAGTATTCCGGAAATTTTATAAAATTCCTTGACATTTCCCCTGTTTACAACAAGTTGCTGGATTCTCTTAAGAAGTTTACTTAACAGTGACATATTTCAGAGAAAGCAAAAGCATAAAACATACAAAAAGAGTCTGAATTAGAAAAATCCCTTTTGATCATGCATTAGTATTCACCATTTTATAATGGTTTTCAAAACATTGAAAAAATGGATTAGAAAAGCAAAGATTATAAAAAGCACTCAAAGAATCTGTACCTCAAACTGAAACTAGAGTGGATTACAATTTAAAAAAATTTAAATGGCTTGGAAACAATTTTTTTTAATCTTAAAATATCCTAAATTATTATATTTTGTTAAAATATCAATTTATCAAGTAATAACTATTTGAATTTAACAATTTTAATGAAAAATTCCAACTGGTAAAAAAAAGTCCAGTAAGTTTCATCCAACAATAATGAATTTTATTGATGCAATAAGTAACTATGACAATATTATTGACGAGAAAGGTGAGATAAAGAAAATAGAAGGTAGAGAGAGAAAGGAGATGAAGAGGAGAGAGAAGGGAATAAGAGTTAGATAGAGAGAGAAGGGAATAAGAGGAGGTAGATAGAGAAAGAAGAAGGGGAACAGCTGGATTAGAGAGAGAAAGAATAAGCAAAAAAGAGGGAAAAGAAGCTTAATGCTTTGAGAACTTCCTTGTTGTTTCTTATGAGTTCACAATATTAAAAATGTGTGAACTTTATACATAAAGCATGATTGTGTTAAATTACATCCATAAGATTATCCAAAGGGAACTAAATAACAATTTGCCACTGTAGAACCTATAAAATATAATATATCTCTTAAATATTTGAGATGTTATTTTTAGAGTGTGACATATGAGTAAGGATACAAACATTTCACAAGACATGTTTTTACAAAATTTTACTCAACATACATACGTACATACAAACATACCTAAACACACTGTTCCCATAGGGGGATAAGCAATAAACTGTGCACATAGCTCAAAACACAACAACTTCGTATTAAATCCATCCTAACTAACTTTCTCTTCACTTCCCTAACTGTTTATACTCTTTTGCTTCAACAACATCCATTCTTCAAGCAATAGATGCTCTTTTATTCTTAAAACTCTTAATGTTCCTCTTTTTCAGACATTTGATCAGAACATCTAACAGCGTCCTACATGGCCTGCCCTTTCCTTTTGATCCACACACTCTACCATCATATATTTGCGTCATCACTAGATCAAAACTCATTCACTCAACATGCCCCAACAAACGTAAAACATTTATTTCACATTGACCTATTGGATTCCCTTTAAAACCACTCTCCTTCAGCATCCATTCATTTACATAAATTTCTTAGATATTTCATTACAACCACATTCACCTTGCTCTTGTGTTTCTCCTGACAAACCCATGCTTCACCCCCATAAAAGAATTTTGGCGTTAACATATTCTTATATACTGACATCTTTGTCTCTTTTGATACTACTTCATCTTTGCAATAGTCCATGTACATTCACCCATCTACCGGTTTAACCGTATTCTGTCCTTCCATTTATACTAAGCTGGCCATCAGTAGGCGAGTTTTCGCGAATGACCTGGTTACGTCTTGGTATCAAGTGTTTTCGAACATGTGGTTCTTACCAAGGTGGAGTGCGAAACCCATTTTGATATTTTTGCTTAAGCAAAGCAAGTGGTTGGGGGTTAGGGAGGGGGGTAGGTTAGGGGGGGGGGAAGATCTAATAGCTGGGAAGAGAATTTATGTAATCATACTACATGTACTGCAAATCGACAGAAAATGATCGTTTAAATTTTATTCTTCGTTAGTTATGTGCTTATTTTGACTAGTCCTAATATTTACACAACATGTGAAGCTAAACATTTCTTTCCAAAAATAACCTTAGAAAGCATGAAGTATGTAAGTAATTTTAAATAGGCCTATATCACATAGTACTCTCTTTCTTTTATCCACAACTAAACGGTTTTTAAGTACCTACTTACTGTCATGTATTTCTAGCTAGTAATTGCTATACATCTAAATTTACAAAAACTTAAAATCCATTGACTCCAAAGTTACACCTGTTTAAATCTAACATAAGAAGTGATGCTGTTTTGAAATTGGCACACAAATTCTCAGTTCAATAGTCGTAACCATACTCTTTAGTCTGGTCGAGGAAAGCATTACCAAACCTAGCTCTGGTATCCGCTCGGTCATAAACACTTCGTTAACATCAATACCAAGTCAACCATGAAAATGATCTGTCCAAAAACCTCGATACCAGGTCAACCGCAAAAACTCGTCTATTTCCTGATCCGTTTGTAACAAAAACTATCACTTAAATTTTGGAGAAATTTGTACGAAGATCCATTCTTCCTGTCACCACAATCAAATGATTTAATGCACTCTGTAAGTCACCTTCATTCTCAGCCATTAAGACAGCATCATATTATAAAACAGCACACTCACATTCACATTGTCCATTTTTACACCAACCGAATCCTCACAAGCATCCTTCATACACTTCCATGAATACATTAAACAACCATGGAGACATAACACAATCTTGTTTAACATCTCGTTCAATGTCAAACCATTCGCTCAAAGGTCCATCCACCCTCAAGCAAGTTTTACTTCCATCATACACAGCCTTAGTTGTATTTTATAACCATGTATACCCACCATAATCTCTAAGAAGATTCCATAACATACTACTATTCACCCGATTGTACGCTTTCTCCAGAACAACGAATGCACAATACAGAATTTCTTCCTTACTGCCATAAATTTCTCAATCGCTTGTTGCAATGAGAATATCTGGTTTATACAACCTCTGCCTGGGATGAAACCACCTTGGACATGCCAAATATTGTCCGCAGTTTTTCCACACCCTCTCAATTAAGACTCTTCCAAAAACTTTGCCTGAAGTACTCAACAAACTAATTGCCCTGTAATTCCTACATTCACACTTACTGCCTTTGTACAAAGAAACAATGACAACAATCTTGCAGTCACTAGGAACATTCAAAATCCCAGTACACACAATCTGGCAAGTAGTACCGTGACACCGGACTTGAGTATTATACTCGTGATTCCATCCATGCCATCCTTTAACACTTTCATAGCTTTTAACACCTCAGCCTTGCTAATTCCTTCACTCATCATAACATTTTCTCTATTTTCAGTTACTTACTCCATCACTCTCTTATGCTGTTTTCATCCCAGATATTATTCCTCAAAACATTAAAATACCTATCAAAACGTATTTAAAATTCATTTTGGAGTTTTAAAATTAATAATACACACACAAAGTCACCCTAAATTAAATCTTTTGACAAAATTTTCTGCTCAATTTTTTAAATGTGAATTATAATAAATTATGTTGAAATGTAACTTGGCAACAACATTCGAATTTAAAAAGGAATGTATCACTTCCCTAAATATACATTGTAAACATAACACAACCATGCAGTATGATAATTATTATAAATAATTTCTAATGTATTTTAAAATGGGGTAAATTTGACCCCATGATAATGATTGTAGAGTAGAAAAATTAATACCGTGTATCTTTAAATCTAAGACACACTTTTTATTCAATTTAAACATCTATAAAAACCGGGTGTTTCTTAGAATTAAAGTTCTTTTCAATTTTTCCCACAGTTTACACACGGCCCCACATGTTTTGTTTTCACACCGAAGCTTCACCTCCATGTTTGATCACACGACGACTCAGAAAAATCAGACTGATTCAAAGGGAAGTGATACCACCTACTGTATTATGTTGTTAGTAAATTGAATTCTGTAGTAAAAAATATTTGTTAGATAAATGATAGCTTTTTTGTAGAGGTCTGCGAGCTTGGGTTTTTTTCATTCGAGCCGAACTCAAGTAGAGTATTTCTAAAAGCTCCTGAGTTTTAGTATTGTATATTCATAATTTAAAAAGTTAGAAAGTATATTAAAACACATGATCTTAAAAGATGAATGACACTCATTTTTATGAATAGTAAATAATTTTGAAAAAAAAATAAATGTAAATATCAGTTTTTAAATTATAAATAACACTTATACAAAACTTAAAAAAAAAAAAAA
>CABEEJ010000369.1:78595-100188 GCA_901482245.1 Timema douglasi | reverse complement strand
AAACAAAACTTAAAAAAAAAAAAAAGAACAACACTCAAATAAAACTCAAATAAAAAAGTAATCAAATGGTCTCAACACTCATGGCTTTAAGGACATTAAAATTACACTAATAATTATAAAAAAGTTAATAAAATGAATAATTGCATGATGACTGGGAAATGTATAACAAGATAGTGTAGAAACACTGTACAGTGATGTAAAGTGATAAGAAAGGAAGCAAACCTGAAAGGATAGTTAGGTTAGGCCTAGATATAAACAAACACACTTCTCTCTTCATGTCTTCTTAAATTTTTACACTTTAAAATTCTTTAAAACTTCCACAGTTGCACATTAGTTTGAATTTTCAGAAATATTAATTTTTTATTAATGTATCTTTATATGAAAAATAAATATGTCCAAAATTCAAAACAATGTGCAGCTGTGGAAGTTTGAAGAAGTGGGAAGTGTAGAAAGTAAATAAATTAGTGTGTTTGTTTATATCTAAGCCTAACCTAACTATCCTTTCATGTTGGATTCTTTAACTATAAATTTACATTATTGAAGAGTGCTTCTACACAGTTTTGATAAAAAGTTAATATTGCCCCAAAATATGCTTCAGTAACTTATTTTACCGTATAATAAAATGTAAGAATCATAAATAATTAGAAATTTGAAGTGTTTCATATTTCATTTATTATTCCTTAGTGTAATTGTGCATTATGGCTTATGTTCTATTTTTATTCCTTTATGCCCAGTTGCACATGCGCATTGTACGGGCTCTCATTAGAGATTATTTTATTGAGAAATTTACTTCACTTCAATTTTTAATGGTTATTAATGTTGATGCTGATACTTTAAAATTAAAAATAATATGACTAAAATAGTATTTCTAGCAAACAATAAAAAATAGTGAATGCTTTTTTAATTCAAATGTGGTAAGTTTGGTAAAATATATATTGAAATAAATAAAATCAACATTGATTTTACAGGATAACCAGCTTAATTCTATAATTAAATAGAAACTAAACTAGAGCTAGTTTTGTAGCTAAACATATTAATTAATACAAGCTTTAAATATCTTAAGTTTAAAAAGATTTATTATAGGATATTTTTGATATCACATTTTAATTTAACATAAATTATTCTTTTAGAAAGGGACCAGGTCAAAATAGTAAAATGAATCTTGTAACCAAATGATTTATAAGTGGAAATGCTGATATTATCTCAATTAAATAGACTATGCTTAACTATTGAGTTTAAAAAATTGATTATTAAGTACATCAAAAGCTCAAAAATGACAAGCCTACAAAATTTTCGATCTAGAGCTCGAGCTTAAGTGACAAGCTCTAGTTTGAGTACTCGCAGAACCCTACTTCTTTGCTTTTTTTTTTCTGTTGGCTGTACTGAAAAATTAAGGTGTGTCTTACACTCGATGGAGTCATAGAATCAAAGATATACAGTATATTAGTTGAGGACTAGTCTGTAAGAGATTCAAAGTAATTGTAACTTGTAATATTAACTGGCTTAATCGAATTAAAACCAGATATTAAAGGCAAATGTGCTATAAAATATTTTGCAAGTTATATTAATAACCACAATTTAATATCTTTAAAACATAAAACAACAAAAAATATCAAATAAAACTTTGATTCAACTTCAAGAACATTTTATGTAATAAATTTGAGTTTGCTTCCAATTAAAAAAGTGGAATTCGCACAACCCTACACTATCACTTAGATAAAAGTAGATTTGTTTCCATTTTTTTTTTAGCTAAACAGATATTTTATTTACCACAAATCAGCTTCTCTACACACAAGTTATTGCTACAGATTCAATGAGTACTTTGCACAGTGGGCAGGTTTAAGTCCCAAAAGCAAGCTGCAGCCCCAAACTCACTTGGCAGCAGTGCCACGAAGAAAGGACAACACACCAGTTCGGCGAGAATCTGTCGACTCAACCCCACTCTCTTGTTCTGTTTGGGATTGACCACTCTTTCTTTTGTGACTAGGACTGCAATTCATGCAAATATGGCAGGAATGTTAGGTCACAGCAAATCATCAAGAGTCTCAAAGGCATAACTGTTAATCTGTTTGATTATTTAATACTATACTGAAACAACTCGAATCTATAAATACAATCAAATAAGACTAAAATAAATGTTACACACTAATATTCTCTATATTTTAAATTTTATTTTGTATTGCTTAAACGTCAAGACCCAATTAGTTGTATTACTACTCTCAGGTAGACTTCCTTCCCTATCACATTTTAACTAACCCATTCCATGGCCATGGCATAGCTATCTGCGCAGGACTGGCAAACACTTTTCTACTCGAATATTCTTACTTGGTAAATATTTTCGCTACTCATTTGTTTTATCATTTATTGCTTTATTAATGGCCATAAAATAACAATGAACTGTTATCTTCATCATGAAGTATTCAGACTGGCTTTAAGTACAGTAGTTCATTGATAGATAACATTACAATAACATATTTCAATGAAACGGTGATTCACACTCACACCACGAATGTTTGGACAAATAAAGACATTGTTCAACCAGGGAAAGGGTTAAAACAAAATGCTCCCTCTCTTTCCTGTGTCAGTTTCCAATTATAAAAACTGTAATTTCAAAAGTAAAAAGAGGTTTTCCTTAAAGAGCTTTATCTACATAAATAAAAAATTGTTTAGAGTATTTATTTGACCATGAAGCATACATAAAATTTGAGCAGTGTTTTATTAAATCTTTAATGGGTTTAAATTTTAATATTGTGCTTAAAAATATGAACGGGCAACAAGTAGTCAAGTGATGACTAGAGACTTTACAATTAAATCATATACTTGGTTTCCAGGTAAAACATGCTTTATTTAAGCTTGTGCTCTTGTGCTTTTGTGATTAAATATTTAAACTATTAGAGTTAAAGTACTTTGAAAAGAAACTAGTATTTCAACAATAAAACCTTACTGGACTCTTGATGTGGTTAGAAATGTTATAAGCAAAACACAGTTCATGCCAAGACACTATCCAGAAAAACTGAATGGATGCTCCTTTCCCAAAATTCAATCATCACAGCATTATTGAATATTTAAACTGGATTAATTTAGTTGCTTTTGAGAATTAAAAGCAAGATACAGTCCAATTTTTATAGGAAGAGACTTATTTGACCGCTTGAAAAGTTACTAAATCTACTTTCACTAGTGGACTGTGAGCTAAAGTTTACAAATTCAAGTAGAGCTTGGGTTGAATCAATACTTTAGTTTAAAACTTAATTTTGTAAATAAAAAAACACATGTGCCAAAATAATTATTTTATCTGTTATTTTTAGTGAAGTTAATTCTCAGCTATTTAAAAAAAATAGATGTTATGTTTAAAATTACAAGGATTAGGATATTGGGGATTTAAGTCTTTTGTCAGGTGTTATGAAGGAGGTTTTCCCTATCTGATTTCTCACTCTACCCCCATGCAAGTGTGGGTATATTTCCTCCAAAAGTCTAACCTTCTCATCCCTATTTAATTATAATGAGTAATTTGTGCATATAGCTCAAAGGATACAAAGATGTCATGAAAAAAATAAACAATCATTTAAAAAACTAACCGTGATTAAAAGTACATTATTGATTTTTGAATATACCTCCAATAGTTAGTAACCCAAAATTTAATTCATGATCAGACATAATGCACAATCCTCTAGCTTGTCTAACTACTGATCTTCAGGTCTGAGGTCCGATTTCCTATATGCATGGAAAATGTATCCCTATTGAATTTTAGTGACATTTTAAAGGGGTTGTGTCTATTCTAAATTTAAATTAGTTTATAAGTTGTGGACTGATATAATCAATTGGTTCAAAAAATGCACATTGTGTCTAAATAGAAACAACTCATAAAGCATACAATACTAGACAGAGAAGTACTATTTTACAAAGAGCTCAACATTTATGAACATAAAAATCCATCAAGTTTGAGCTTAAGTATTTTTTAAAGCTCTCAAAGATTGAAATTCACACATTCATATAGATGTCACTTTTGACAGATATTATTGATAGCTATAAAATAACACCAAGAGAATAGTAAAATGTTTTCCATTTTAACAATAAAAACTATGTTTGTATTTTCTAAAATGCCCTTCTTATGAAAATTGGAATGTAAATACTACAGTTGATAATACAACATTTCTTGAAGAATGCTTAGAAAAATTTAGCAGGTGAATGGCCTAGCTTAATATGTAAGCCTTTGTTTTGGTTTTTTGTAATCTGTAATCTCCAAATCTTGTAGATTTTTTAAGAAAACAGTTTTTACTTGCTTTATCACATTCAGAACTTGATTTACAAATAAGTAAAAAGTATTATATTCGGAAGAAGGTACAGGAAAGGTCCTGTACCTTCTTCCAAATATAATACAATTGCCTCATAAAGCGAAAAGAGGTTTTCCTTATAGAGTCAAATAAGTAAAAAGAAAATAGTAAACACAGAAAGAAACATAAATTTAAGTGCAGTATTTTTGTAGTTTTTATAACATTTTTTTCGACACAATTAATAAAATAGTGTTTCAGTAGATACATTTAGTTTGATTTTCTATTTATATAAATCTCAACGGTTCTTGAATATCTTTCATGGCTGTCCTATATATGATGAGAACTTTTTCTCTCATTCAAAAAGTTTTTAAATAAATTTCATTATGTTCATGGCAAATATTCAAGGATAGTTCACATTACTAAGTGTAGTTTAAAAATAATGGAAATTGATAAAACCAAAGAAAAAGGAAAAATAAACTACTAAGAGTAAATTTGATGAAGAAAGCCCACCTAGGGGAAGAGGAAAAATGTGGGAAGAGTCCAATGCACAAAGGTGACATCTTCTTCCTTTCTTTTGTCTTCTATAGTAGAAGTAGTCACACACACATTTTAACACAAATATAATAATATTTCGGCACTTTTGCCTTTATCAAACACAAAGAAGAAGAAAGTACATACAACACAAACAATGGATTACTCCATTTTATGATATTTGTGTTAAAATGTGTGTGTGACTACTTCTACTATAGAAGAGAGAAGAAAGGAAAGGAAGAAGATGTCACCTTTGTGCATTGGACTCTTCCCACATTTTTCCTCTTTCCCCAGGTGGGCTTTCTTCATCAAATTTACTCTTAGTAGTTTATTTTTCCTTTTTCTTTAGTTTTATCAATTTCCTTTATTTTAAAATTATCTAGCCACTGGCCCACCTCATTTTTAAACAATACTAAGTGTAGAATATTGAACTAAAAATACCTACTGGAACACTATTTTATTTATTTTGGTCAAATAATATTTTACCACAAAATAAAAAGAAAAGCAAAAAGACTGGCCTTAAATCACATTCCTTTCAATCCCACCTTAAGAATGCGAGTTAAATTAAGACTGTCCAAAACTGGTGTTTTATTCTCATGCAATCTTGAAATTTACTAATACCTTGCGCTTGGTGGTTCCCCAAATGAATGTTGTTTTGCTATGGCATCATCCAGATTGCAGTGGTAATCTGGTGAACTAAGAGCGTACGCAATGATGGAAGATGGTTCATTCTCATACACAACTATAGGCACAGTGCAGCCTAGAGAAGAAAGATGGTGCTCTTGGGGACTCAATGAACTCTGGAACAATACAATATACACATCGCAAGGGAACAACATTCTAGATACTAGAGTCTCTTGATCACAGGAGGCCCCTCAAACCCGAGAATAAAATTTCAGTAAAATTCCCGATTTTCCTGAGAACAAATTTCGAATGAAAATGTTTTGTAGATGTATTGAGTGCAGTACTGTATTTGAGCAGGTATTATTAATACAGATTTCTACTTGATAAATATGCTAGTAAATAGCTTATTGGAGTTGTATATAATTCAAATCTCAATTGTGTTGTGAAACACTTTAGGAAGAATTTAGTGTTAAATAAATTGTTTATTGTTTTCTCTAAAGAGAATTTGGCACGAACCACCACAAGTAGGACCTACTCCCTTTTTACCAGCCCACTCCCTTACCTTATCTACAGCCATGGAATTAGGTTACTCGACATCCTCATTTCTAGGGGTGTGCGAATCTTCAAAAACTTCAACGGTGAATCAAATAGGCATTTGCTTCAACTTTGACTTCTATTCGAGAGTAAAATTCTGGATTGGACAGTTAAAAGGCTTTTTTTTAAAAAGAAGTTAAAATACACACTTGTCTGTATTTTTTAAATTAATTTTCTGCTGTTACTTTCATGATAAAATAGTGTTAGTATAAGAAAATATGTAGTAATTATATTACATCTTATGAAAGTAACTTAATTTATCAATTTAAAACCAAACATTTTAACTAAATTTGAAATATATAGTATTTTGAAAATTATATTTAATACCTAAATTTACACAATTATGCAAAGTACAGTATTTTTATCCTACATTAAACATTTTTTTGGATATTCAAACTTTGATTTGTCTTTGGGAACATCTCATATTAATCAATTAAAACTTCACTTCGCAATTAAAGAGTGGACTTTGGACATGTATACATTATTTTTTTTACAATAGAAAGTAATTTTCCCTTTGTAAAACCTGCTCAGCCAAGAAATGTTAAACAAAAGGTTATACAAATGTTCCCCATTCAAATGACAACACAAAAACTATAGTGGAACTGTAGGAAGAAATTTGAATAGAATAAAAAAATATTTTTACTGTCAATACTGATATTGCACTATGGTATTAGTATTATTTTATAGGTATCAATACACATGACTGGAAGTATAAATATATGAAAACTGTTTCAGTACATTTCAAAATTGTCAAATGTATTTATATCTAAATATGAATGTACCTGAGAATGTTATCACAATCAAGATGCATGGTAACCACACTTAAATTAGCCTGACAAGAAATGTTGGCAGTCATATTAACGATAAAAATATCAAATTAATAATATGATTTTTCTAGAAATTTAACATGAAGTCAAGTTTAAAAAGTTCCAAGTAGTTTGGTTAGGCATGCACAAAGAGTTAACTTTATCTTTAAATAAAGTCTCTTAATATTATTTAATTGCTGACAAAGGACAAAATTCAAGCACTTTTCTTGGGTTTTTCCTTAAGCTTGTGATCTTAAGTATAGTTCCCAATTTTCTCAATCAATGGCCACCCTGTGTATGCATTTCCTTTGTTGTCTACTAACCAGTTACAGTTGTAGCAAACAGTATTATCTATGACCTTTGATATTTGGAACATTACACTAGGCTAAATTATTGTTTGAATTAGGAGGGATAGCCATCACACTTGACTTTGTTTGGATAAAACACTTAAAACAAACTTAAGCATTTTTGAAAACAAGCTTTCACTGCCACATTCAGCTTCTTCACATTGAGATTAAGGATGTGAAAGAACTATTTTTTCAATTCAAGATGATCTCTAGACAAGAATATAAAAGAGTATTGAGACACGAGAACGAGACAATGTTCTTTGAAAGTAAAAAAATTTATATTATGTCTATTAAAGTAAATATATAGTTTAAAGAGTTCTTTTTTGACATTTGAGCTGACTCTTGATTTAGATTGTCTAATATATGGTTCAATCAAACACTTGAGATGTCTAATACACATTTTAAATGCAATTAATAAAATAGTGATAGGAAGTTACAATGAACACCATTTATAATTTAATTTTGTAGTGTAACAGCTTATATTGTCAAAGTTTGATATTGAAAAACAATATTTATAACCAAAACATTTCTTAATGAAGGTTTTTTGGGGGGGGGTGCGGCCTATTTTTGGGTTACTATAGTATTATTGGAAATAATAAATTCCCCGTTTGGTTTTATAATTTCTTAGGGCCATTATTTGCTTCTTTTTTTTTTACTTCTCAAATTTTCATTTACAATTTTCAACTTTCGAGATCGAGTCTCGCACATACCTAATTAAGAGAGTTACATTGCATCCATTACAGTTTCCAGTCTGTGGCTTGGGTCAGTTTTTTATTCCAGATATATATTTTCCACTAACGGCTTGCTAGGCCTGTCATAGCTTTATATGCCTTATAATCTAACTTAAGACTAGTACAGGCACAAAATCCAGTCCTTGTCTGATAATTCATCAATGAAAAATGTTTCAGCCATAGCAAGAATCAAACCGGTGAGCCCTAGATCAGTAGACAAACACGCTACCGAGTGAGCTAAGGTGTCGGACACATTAACACATTGAACGCCACACCCGAGCTATGCTCGATCTAGCGTATCTACTGTTACTATGCCCAAGCTACAGTCGGGTCCTCTTTTAAGTGTTTACATACACAATGGCCCGAGATACGCTCAGGTATAGTGTTCTGTAAATGTTTCCTAAGACTGTATTAGTTCATAAAAAATATACTAGGTGGCAGCACCAGATGGGTTTTGTGAAAACTGCAATGTAGCATTGTGTGCACAAAATTGTTTTGCTCTCTATTAAACTAAGGTAAATTATTGTTAGTCCAATAAGTAATTTAAGTCATTTAATTTGTAATTCATTTATGATCATTTTTTTCTAACTTTTGTAACAATATGTGTAAAAATCTTTAATTAAAAGAAATAAAAGAATTGTCTAATAAAATAAAAAAAAAGTTTTATGTACAAAAACTACCACACAAAGTTTAAAAAAAATCTTTATTCTAAAAAATAAAATAAAGTTCATACAAAATCGGAAAGATCATAAATGACTATAATAAACACACACAAAAAAGTATTATATGTCAAAAAGTATTATCACAGTAAATCTTCAAAATATCACAAATTTGGCCAGTATCTGACAGTTAACCATGCAATTTCATGCCGTGCAGAATGTGTTAAAAGAGTAGACAAATAGAAAAGAAGACTACTCTCTTAACCTAAAGAAGATATCTTTGATAGTGAAATCTTGAAATGTGTTTGTGTTTGTTTTAATCTATTATCTCAACGGTAAATGTGCTAGCTAGCCCTCTTGATTAAAAAAAACAACTATATGCATATTATAATTTAAATTGGTAAATTTTGATTGAAACAAAAGAAAAAATTAGAATTTTGCTTTATGAACAAATATTTAAGGTTCACCCTTTAATAGAGTTTTTAAATATGAACCTTTTATGATAAAATTTAGTATATATAGGAGGATGGCTCCTTGAATTCCTCGAATACTTAAGGATATTCAAGGAGTAACAAAAATTTAAGATTCAAGACTCAAATCTATAAAACAATTTTTTAAGTGAAATTTGTTCTAGAGTTTTAATACTACTTATTGGTGGTTCAGAACCAATTCTAATTTTAGTATGAACTTAAAAACCAGGCTCGAGAGCAGTAATTTAACACTTAATAAACATATAAATGTTATAATTAATGGAGTATATTAAAGAATGTTAACATTTAACTAATATTTCTATTTTCTAATTTTCTATTATACATATATTTCCTCTTATCACTTGTGTTCCAAGATTCGGATTTGACTCAACTTTAGTATACTTGCTAGGTCTCTGCAAGTACTTGTACTCCGAGCTTCGAGTGAGTTCATCGCTTAAGCTCGAAATCGAGATCAAAAGTTTTGTAGGCTTGTCATTTTCGAGCTAACACTAGATGTACTTAATAATCTATCTTTAAAACATAATAGTAAGCATAGTCTATTTAATTGAGATAATATCAGCATTTCGACTTATAAATCATTCGGTTACTTAACAAATGGTTAAAAATTAGTTTCAATTTTCACATTAATAACTTAATAGAAATTTAGAACCACTTTCGCCCAGTAAATTTAGTCAATATTTTTGTCCAATTTGAATTATACTTGAATGAAGTTATTTACTTGTATTGCCATGGCAAAGCAATGAAAATAAAACTAGCTAAGAAGATTACTAAATAAATGAAAGATTCTTTTTATTATTTTTATCTGGTCTCTTTCTAAAATAATATATGTTATATTAAAAATTTAATATAAACCTAAGATATTTAAAATTTGTATTAATTAATACGTTTAGCTACAAAACTAGCACGGGTTTAATTACCATTTAGTTATATAATTAAGTTGGTTAACCTGTTTAAAATCAATGATGATCTTATTTAATGCAATACATAATTTACCAAACTTACCACATATAAATTTAAAAGCATTTACTATTTCATATTGTTTGCTAGAAATATTATTTTTAATTTTAAAGTATCAGTATCAACTTTTCTAAGCATCAAAAATTGAATTGAAGTAAATTTCTCAATAAAATAATGTTTAGTGAGAGCCTGTACAACGCACATGTGCAACTGCAAATAGAGTAATGAAAATGGAACAGAACAAGATGTACGATTACACTAAGGAATAATAAATGAAATACAACTAAACTAGGGAATAATAAGTGAAATACGATTACACTTCAATTTTTTAATTGTTTATGATTCTTAAGTTTGCCTATACTGTAAATTAAGTTAATGAAGCATATTTTAGGGAAATATTAGCTTATTAAAATGACAATTTTATTAACTTTTTATCAAAACAGTGTAGAAACACTCTACAATAATGTAAAGTGATAGTTAAAGAAGCCAATCTCGAAGGAAAGGATATATAGGTTAGGCCTACATATAAAAAAAAAACATTTCTCTATTTTATTTCTACATTTTACACTTCCCACTTCTTAACACTTTCACATTTGCATATTGTTTTGAATTTTAGGAAATATTTATTTTTCACATGAAGAGACATTAATGGAAAAGTAATATTCCTGAAAATTCAAACTAATGTGCAACTGTGGAAGTTTTGAAGAATTGGAAAGTGTAAAAGATTAAGAAGACATGAAGAAAGAAGTGTGTTTTTATATTTAGGCCTAACCTAACTATCCTTTCAGATTTGCTCCTTTCACTATCACTTACTTTACATAATTGTGTAGTGTTTCTACACTGTCATGTTATACATTTCCAAGTCATCATGCAATTATTGATTTTATTAATTTTTTCATAATAAGTTAGTATAATTTTAATGTCCTTAATGACATTGAGTGTTGAAACCATTGTAATTATTCTTTTGTTAGATATTTATTTGAGTGTTGTTCTTATTTTTAAATTGTGTATTATAAATGTTATTTCTAATTTAAAAATCAATATTTCCATTATTAATGTATTTTTTCTCAAAATTATTTACTGTTTATAAAAATAGTGTCATTCATCTTTTAAGAGCATGTGTTTTAATATACTTTCTAACATTTTAAAATTATTAATATACAATACTCTAACTCGAATCAAACTTGGGAGCTTTTAGAAATACTCAACTCGAATGAAAAAACCCGAGCTTGCAGACCCCTAATGCTTGCCATAAAACATTATTATTTGTATATATTTTTATATTGGAAAACAATTCTTGGGCCAGGAGTAGCCCAAATGTATCTTAGTTAACTGTGTTATCTGTGGTGTTCAAGTATGAATCACCAATTGTCATTTGCGAGTTATGGTTCCAAAATATAACAATTAAGAGTTTGGTCGAACCCACTATTTTATGAATCCGAATTTGAATCGTGAATCTAAAATCTGAATCCAAATCTTGGTGAAAATTATGTACATAAGAGGAAATATAATTATAATATAATAGTATTAAATACAAATAGTAACTAAGTGTTAATATTTTTTTCTTATAATCAATTAATTATAACATTTATACATTCAGTTAAATGTTGAAATACTGGTCTGGTGCCTTGTTGCTTGTTTAGTTGAACCTAAAATTATATTTAAAAAACATTAAGGATTTGGGTCTCAAAAAGTTTTCTCAAATCCTCGAATCTCAAATTTCCTTAAAGATTCGAGGACCCGTCCCTAATAAAAATGTTGTTATATATTTTTAACATTATGGAGAATAGACAGCATAGTTTACAGATGAAAATTCCTTTTTACCTGCAAGGCTGCTGTACCAGATGTAGAAGGTAATAATTGTGACAGAATAGTCTTCACACTCTTTTTATCTGTGTTGGGATGTGACTGTTTCTCCTCTTGAGCTGCACTTACATCTGAAGGAGTTCTCACATGACCTCTAGGAGACCCTTGGAGTTGACCCACACACACTTCCTCTACAGCTAAATAACAAAATAATTCTCAGTTAAAGATAACCTTTCTCCCTGTTTAATAGATTGGACTTATGCCTTATAAAAAATTGAGTAATATCAATTCTTGACTATATGAGCACAAATTACTAATAATTTGTACAATGATGAGGATTAAATAAATCCTAAAAAGTTTTGTTTTTGCTATGGTTGATAAAACATCAAATGCTTAGTTTATTTCATTTGGTAATAAGCAATAAAGAGCCCGGTATATGATATGAACCATACAAAATAATTAAATATTTGTTTAAATCAGAGGCAAAGAAAAGATAAGTAAATGGCAGGCAAGTTAAATAGCAATGCATCAAGAGAATGCAGGATTTGAACAACAAAAGAGAGATTTGTAACTGCCATTTTATTTGTGTCTTTCTTCATTTAATCAAAGAATGTCCAAAGATTAAAAATCACTTGTAATGTTTAACTAACAAGAATAGCGAAGGGAAGATTGAAGCATGAGGAGTCTTTGAAGAAATAAACAGAAAAGCTTACTTACTCGAGCCGAGTTGAGTCTTTCAAAAAGCTCTAGAGTTCGAGAATACTCATTATTTGAAAAGGTTTAGAGAATATATCTGTTTATTTTAAAACTAAAATAGTATATTTTATGTGTCACCAATCAAAACAAATTGAACATGTAAGTAAATTCACATATTTAAAATTTGAGATTTTAAAAATATATGAAAACGATACATATTATTGAAATAAAAATGGCACTAATTTAAAAAAATTCTATTTATGGTTTAAATTACACACATTTACAAGTAGAAATTGTTTAGATAGGACACTAAAAAACACTGGTTTTTAGGGTTATATCTTAACTATTTCTGCAGGTTTTTTAAGTGTTTTAGCTAAATACCAAAAACACACTAAAAAGTGTTAGTTAGCGTTCTAGCTAAACAATTTCTGCCGTGTTTTTTAGTGTTCTATCTCAACAATTCCAACTCCAGTATCAACAGGTGTGATGGATATCCCTCCTAATTTTAACCACAATTTAGTCTAGGGTTCTATTCCAAATAACCTTATTAAATTATTTAGTCATCTATTAAATATTTTTATTTTCAATGCTTTGTCATGGCAACACAACTTCAATTGAGGATAATTAAAAATGGACGACCTTATTGAATAAGTTTACCAGTCAAAAATAGTTTTAAAGCTCTATTATATTATTGTGAAATATGCTATTAATTTTACAATTTGTTAAGTCACTGAATGATTTGTAGGTGGAACTGACAAAATAATATAAATTAATAGCCTATTATTTCCATTAGATTTAAAAAAATGGAGTTGTACATAAATTAAGTGAAAGCTCAAAAATGACGAGTCTACACAACTTTTGATTTCAATTCTGAGCTTGAATTAAGAGCTTGGCTCAAAATTCGAAATCTGAATTTTCACAGAGACCATTACTTTATACATAGCTCACCATCTGTGGAATCAGTCATCTTGTTTTGAGTTTCACCTAAAGTGTCCTCGATATCTGTTGCTTCTTCAGAATCAACAATCACAGTAACACCTACTCCTTCACCAGAGGTGAGAGGCGACTCCCGTCCTTCAGAACAGCTACTAGTATCATCTTCTAATAGCCGGGTGATGGACTAAAACATACAATATTTGTTATATACAGGTAGTGATAATTTCACAGAACACTAATATTTGCCATATTTTATTAATATTAGTTCAATTCATTTTAATTTGTAGTAAGGAGTAAGTATGAATGAATATTTTAAGGAACATACTTGGTAGAACAAAATTGGTTGATTGATACACTTCTAAGTCAATGATACAGATTATGAAAAAAAGGGATGGTTAAAGAAAAGGGAGATTGTTAGAACATAAAAAGATATATGCTAAGTCTATTAACAATATGAATTGATGGAAGTGATAAAGAATTAATTATTCAGGGATGAAAATTGATATGTCAGGAATTTACTCACTTAATTAGAGAAATTATTTTCCTAAGAATCACCTAGAATTGGTTCAAGTGTAATTTGAATTTACATAAAATAAATTAAAAATTAAAATAACACCACATCCCGCCAAAAACCCTGCCCTCCTTCCATAGTAGTTTAGACCTGCTCAGGCCAGTGTCGTGAAGATTTGTACCCGTTTTTATTTTTTCCCCTTGTCCCATGATTTTCTCTTCCATTGAACACCATATGTAACTTCATTTTTTTTTTCATCTATCTATATTCAATAGCACTCACAAACCGATACACTAGCGACATCTCAAGCATCATTACCCAATTTCCCTAACGCGTATGTTGGTCACATGATCTTTTCTGGAAGATTCATAATAAAAATTATAAATTAACAAATTTATTAAACACAAATTCATTACACTGTGTTAACAACGGGGAAAACGCCTCAACCCCACTATGAGGGTAAGCTTGATAGTTTGATTTTGTTTATAGTATATAGTAAATTAGTCAATTTCTTGTTCCACAATTTAACTCTATTAATGGTTATTCTTTATATCAGTTTCTTTGGTTAGGGCCATTACCTCTCTCAATTTTGTTGAACCTTTAAACTATTCTTGATATAAATTTACAACTCAATACTTAATATTCCACATTGGTTTTGTCTCGGACGTGAGGGTGGCGTAACGAGTGCCAAAACATGTCATCAATCAACCAGCCTAGAGGCTGTACAAGTGTCTAAGGAGTGGAATTAAAATAACAGTTAAAAAACGTCTCTTTAATACACCTTTCAAGTAATATTATAAGTAATTTTTCCATCCAATCTCTTATATTTAATGAACTTATAATATCCAACATATTAAAACCTTATTGATTGATGAACAACACTTCTTCTAATCAGCAACTTTGTAATTAATTATTTCCTTGTTAACACAAGTTTTTTAACTTCTTGACCTGATAACAAGCTCTAAACAATAACATTATTTTAACCTTGTATGCTATGTTATTAGATAAATTATTTCAATTTTAACATATTTTTTATGTAATTCAACTTTAATATGTTTGCATTGTGTAATAGCCCTTTATATCTATTTCCTAGAGTTTATCAAATTGATCATTCATGTAATTAGTCACTTTGCCAACTTATCATTAATAACCTTTTATTAATCTTATCAATTGTTTGTAACTGCATAATTGCCCTTATTGACTGTTTCCTAGATGCTGATGTAACGAGTTACAAGTTGACGTTATATCAAATGGGTCAACACTCACCGACACCCGTGATGAGAGCTACATTGCAACTCTTAGCATACATCTAAATTTAGGCAATAAAAGATAAACATTTACGCGCCTTTAGATCTAAAGAGATCAACATAACGTTGAACCAAAACATTATATAGAATAAGGCGCTAGGCCAAGCCTCAACTCTAACACCTAAGTGCCCTGTGTTCTCAGTTAAATAGATAACTAAATAATCCCACATACACTCAATACACAAACAAGAAAGGACGGGCGGTAAGCCCGAGACGCCGAGTACGCCAAAGTGTGACCGAAAATATATACATGAAATTAAATATACATAATGGATGTATAACAAAACGAAATAGTACAATTAGAATGAATTAAACCTCGTACAAAGAGAGAGAATGCAAGCGCATCCACATTGACCTGCGCTCAACATTTCATAATTCTAAGTTTAAATATTTATAAGTCTCAAACAATAATTTAGACAAGATGTCCCCCATTATGCCGAAAATGGAATTTTGAATATTAAATAAATCACTGCCCCTAGTCGCCATCCTCACCAAGCTCAGTCGGTGGTATAGTAAGCGACTATTCAAAATCGCGATCACTATATATACATTATTGTATCCACAGAGAGACGAGGCAAGGGAAGGAGGGGGTAAGACGATAGAACAAACATAACAGCAAAGAATGTGTCTGGCAGCACCTAAAATATTCCAGGTTGTCCTAGCGGCGGAAGTGATAGCTTCGTCTGGCCGCGTGGAACCTCAATCGTTTCTGGCCGGCCGCGGATCGAGTCCCGAGCAGACAGTCGGTTAAAGGCTTCGCTCAGTCAGTCGTGCCAGTTGGAGAGTGGAGGTCAGAGCTCGTGCTATGGTGTTGGAGTTTGTGTTGTATCTCACCACGGATGTCGGTGAGTGTTGACCCATTTGATATAACGTCAACTTGTAACTTGTTACATCCTCATCACGGGTGTCGGTGAGTGTTGACCCATTTGATATAAAGTCAACTTGTAACTCGTTACATCCTCATCACGGGTGTCGGTGAGTGTTGACCCATTTGATATAACGTCAACTTGTAACTCGTTACATCCTCATCACGGGTGTTGGTGAGTGTTGACCCATTTGATATAACGTCAACTTGTAACTCGTTACACTATTAAATTGATATTTCTTTTAAATGCCACTTGTAATAACAACTCCAGTTCAGTCATTAACTTTTTACAATTTATGCTTTTGAAATTTTTTTTATCCCTGAATAATTAATTCTTTATCACTTCCATCAATTCATATTGTTAATTGACTTAGAAGTGTTTCAATCAATAAACCAATTTCGTTCTACCAAGTACGTTCCTTACAATATGCATTCATATTTTATTAGTTGAATTCAATATTTTATTGGATTACTAACAATCATCATCATCCCCGGGAACCATTTCCAGCCTGTGGCCAGGTCAGTGTTTTAAGCCTGCATCTCCCTATGTTCTTTCACTATACTACTTCTCTCACATACTTGCTGTTATCTTCTCCTCCCATCTATTCCTTGGTCTACATTGTGGTCATTTCCCAACACTTTTGATCTCCATAATTCTCCTTGAGACACTTTCCTTTTTCATTCTCATTACGTATCCAAACAATCTCACCTTTGCTGCCTCGACTATTTCATGTACCCCTTATGCCCAATTCTTGCCCAAACATCTTCATTTCTAATCATATTTTCCCCAGTGACAGCTAACATACTCCTCACAAACCTTATTACCATGGCTTCCACTTTTATAATCTCCTCCCTTAAGATTTGTCTCCACTGGAGAAACATAGAACAACTTTTGTGTTGCACAATGTTGAAAAGATGTTTCCCATTCGAAAATTACTTGATCAACTTTAGGCAACAAACTGTCCATATTGGAGAAAAGTTGTTGCATCGCATTCATGTTTGTTGTCTATAGTTAAACCTAGATGCAACAATGTGTCTACCAGTGGTGTGAATTCTGAGTAAGAAGCAATTTTAGGTGAAGTTGGAGTCGGTAGGACTGTACAAACTCTGACTCCAAAATATCTCTATTTCATAATGATAATAATAACTATTATTAATATTATCATTATGGTCATCCTATTTATTATGTGTTCTGTCTTATGGCAGGTCCATTCCTTTTGTCAGTAAACTTAGCCAACACACCCTAGCCCTGTCCTCTGTCGCCTTCAACTTCCAGAATTTTCTTCTTTCCTTATAGTCACCCTGTATTTGAGTCCTCCTCCTTCCTAAGATCCTCTTTCCCTCAACCTTTCCTTCTATGACATTGTGCAGAAGACAATTCCTACTAAGGATGTGCCTGATACAGTTTGCTTCACACCCAAGAATCACATCCAAAATGGATCTCTTCTCCACCACTTCTAACACTTCACAAAATCTACAACTTTACGAGTGGATGTTAGTTTATAGATACTAATAACTTCTCCATATGCTTCAGAGTGTAGTTAGTTTATTTTCACATGAATTTAAATTTACAGTTGAGCCAGTTTTGTCAAACGTGTAAACATTGTACATAATATACATTAAATAGACAGTGTGCCCATATATTTATACATTTTGATATGATCGTCCAAAACACGTCCACTCCATTAGACATCCAAGTGTGGGAGTCCTTCTACAAGACTAGCGTCTTGCTGAGCTGAGGACTGTGAACCCCGTGGTTTCTTACTCTTGAACCCAGATCACTACTTGATTTATTTCCATCGACCAATGGGGTTATTTTCTACGAGAGCGAAAGCTAAAAACAGACGCGGCTTTACTCTGCACCTGATATTAATTACTGCGTAATACAACCCGGAAATAAACCATGCTTCTGACACGTGCAGCTAAACGAAAGAAATAAAAAAAACATGGCTGTAGTTTAGAAAAGATGAGTTTAATTTAAATTAACTGAAAAGAAGAAATATGAAAATATTTACTTTTAAAAATGATCTCAAATATTAATAAAGACAGGAAAATCTATATCATTACACACTCTTCTTAGAACTTATTCTTTTGTCACCCTGTCTGCCTGTCTGAGCTTCTCAAGCCTTCTCCAGCACCACATTTCAAAGCTCGCCAATATATGGTAGCAATATCATTTTTTTAAACTCTATTCCTTTTTTTATTCTTTCGGATTAATATTTGTAATTTGGGTTGATAAATGTACTTAAATATGTATTTATAAGGTCAAAGAAGCTTCCCATGAAGTCCTATGCATTGAAGCACTTTACTGCAGTAGATGTGTTATTACTAATTAATATACTTTAGCCATTTATGAAAGTCGGAAAATAGAAAAATAGAGTCGGAGTTGAAGGCTTGGTGTATAGACTCCACAGCCCTGATGTCTGCACTAAAGAAACAGTTTATAGTCAAACTGCTACTTGTAACAAACATCAGTAAGTGTTTAATGTGACATCAACTTGATATAACAGAACAACTTACATCAATAAACACCAACTTTTCAATTGTAACCATGTTGCTGTTGCTATATATTGCTCAATGTTTCTCCAGTGGAGAAGCAATTTTACATCTGATGACCATGCTTCAACTGTATACCTAGCTATGGGTAAAAAGTATGCCCTATTTAGCACAGTGTCTCTATTTGATTCATATTTTGTATTAATTTTAACATGAGGGGGGAAAACCACAATAGTAAATTTTTAATTACTCTTTTTTTCAAAATTAATAATTGATATGGCAGGTATCGATTATCAAAAACTTAACACCCAAAAGAAACACAAAATAATATTTTAATGGTAGTAAAATTATTTGACATTCTTTTTCTCCGGAAAACATTTTGCATTCAACCAATGATTATATACAAACAAGATAAATTATACAACTTTCAAAAATTATTCTAAAAGTAGTCATTTAGCTTTAGAAAATTTAACCTTATATTGACTTACTCCTTCTGTTTCTGGCAAGCTGGTGTTAAGGGATACTGGTTTCATATTGTCATTGTTCTTTTTCTTTGAATGGATAGCTATATCTTGAATTCGACTATTCCATGATGTAAATCCTTCAGCAATGAGTTGCTTCAGATGCACTACAGAATCCTCGATACGCCACATTAACAACTGAACATCTGAAAGGCAGAGAGGTAATGAGGGCAAACCATTAAAAAATAATACTAGCCAGAAACTAACTATGTTAAAAATCCCTAGTAGATACTTTATAGTAGTAGAAATGATAAGGGTCAAGTGAACATTAAGCTAAACCACAGGTTGAGATCTGGTGCAAACTCAAAGAGTTATAAATCCCTTACTTTGTTGGAAAGGAATAAAATATTTCATTTTAAATACGAAGCATTCAATTGCACAACTATGGCTGAAGTTTAAGACATTCCCTCTTAAATCAATCAATGCAATTTATACTCATTTCAACATATTATAAGTAATGTTTTAATCTTTTTACCCAAGCTATAAACAAATTGATTGTCTAATTTATTTTTTAAATCACGTCTTACTACATGCTCACGCTATTTTCACTTAGATATGCTAATGAGTTATGGATGAAGAAGGTATAATTTAGAGGAAAAGTGCCTGAAATTGTGTGGAAGGAGTGTGGAAATCCACATGTGAAAATTCACCCTCAGTCCTGCTGACCAGGATTCAAATCCAGATTCATGAATCACAGGAAGTCTAGTATATGCGATGCTGCACAACTTGCAGTGCATTTATTGTGGCTCGCCAAATAAATGAAATATGGGAAAACTTCTCCTAGCTTATCCTAATAATCACATAATAAGTTTTGGTGAAACATTGTAGAATCCGTTCATTATAACTTTTAAAGTTTATTGTGCTGCAATAAATATCATTGATGTATTCTGTAGTGTAGGGTTAGTCACCTCGCTATAGCTTTGGGTGAGGCGCTCCAACTTCTAAACGTGGTAGCATAGAGATGAATGTGCATCAAATTGTGAGTCTAAAAAATGGTATTTTTCGCTTCCTTTCCGCTTCAAAGTAGTTTCACAAATTTAAGACTTATTCTTGACTTTGGCCAGTGAGAAATGTTCTTATTTTAATCGCTGTGATGATTGTTTATTGTGATTGAATGAGTATTATTCAAGTCCAATAAAACAAGATGACATATGTTTAAAGACACCGCAAGCATTAGCAGCAATACAAGATGATAGACAAACACTATATACTCTCACAATTGGTCAATACCATTAAAACAGACATTGCTTGGTCGTCCAGTAGTGAGCCAGGGTCACATGATGACACAACAAGTTGAGCGCGGGGAACTGTTGGAGCCAACAGCACACTATTTGACACTCTAATATGAGCAACCTGAACAAGTACTTCACAGTAAAGTTTGATGGGTGAATTACATCACCTAGCTAGTAGCTACACAAGCATGCCTCATCATCAACAGAGTCCTCACTTTCCTCAGTATTCTCCCAAAATAAGACACGGTATTATGTGTAGACCTGCCGTACACATTCATGGGCCTTGTGTTGGACCACATGTCTCGAGTTAGTCTTGGCAACATGTCACAAAATGCCATTTTATATGGATGGGACCCTCAAATCCTTAAAGATATTCAAGATTCGAGGATTTGAAAAAATATTAGATTCTAGACTAAAACTATTTTAAATGAAATTTGTTTTAAAGTTATATTATTGGCTAATTTGGTGGTTCTGAGCCAGAGTAATTATAGGAAAAACTTGACAACCAGGCTTCAGACCATTAATTGAACTCTTAGCTGGATGCATGAGTGCTAATAATGGATTTGAGATGTCTTTTTTAAAATTTGGTTATTATTTATATTTTCAGCTACTCCATTATATATATATTTTCTCTGGGGTTCATAATATTTTCCAAGATTCAGATTGGACTTCAATATTCGAAATTTAAAAATTGAATGAAGATTCAGATTAGTGAAATAAGGTATTCAACCCAACTTACTTAATGACTGTTTGTTCCAAACTTCTCCACAGAAGTGTCAGAAAACAATGTATTTGAAGAAATATTAGAAATTCACTGTGATTGGTATTGAAAACATGTACTAAGTCTAACTATGCAAATGCAGTTTATTAACTTTCAAAATCTATTGAGATAAAAATATCAAAAAGGTGATCTGCAGAATTTTTACAAGTGTTTTACAAGTTGAAGAGCACTTTCCTAGCCTGCGTAAGAAGGCTGCATTGTGTGCAAGACTTTTCAGAAACATTTAAATTTGCAAACAAGCATTATATTTAATGAAACTAATTAAGTATTTCAGTGTTAGGGCATCTTGTAAATATGTACATAAAGTAGAGTGGAGACTTAACAGAGTGTCGGGTATTTACCTACTTAATTTGAAATCATAATGTGTCTATAATCGGGTAGGAGTATATCATTTACCATGACACTTGTACCCTGTGCAGCCCGTGCACCCC